>JADDOH010010140.1:0-64868 GCA_016648135.1 Agrypnia vestita
CACTCCATCCTACATCCCGAACAAATTTTTTATACCTCGTTACCCTTAGGTACATAATGTAATTAAAACTAAATCTGATACAATGAAATGAAATATATTTTTCCAAGGTCCTTTTCTATATAATAAATTAAGATTAAAGTAAGATTTATAATCATCTTCTACCATCATACGCAGCCACCGAATCTTACAGAATAATATAGTTTATTTAAAACTTATAGGTAGGTACGCATTAATTCTGTAGTTGCCAATTGGGTATAAATCAGTAGTTAATTGATTGATTAACTCCAGATTAATGAATCCATTCACGCTCTTCTGAAATGATTCGACTGTATGTAATTAAAACACTAATTGATTTCAAGTGATTTCTCTTTTGCTGTCTTAAACCACAATTAACTGCGAGCGCCCAATTAATGTCAGAATTGGCTTGGCCAATCAGCCGTTTCGATTGGGTGATCGAATTTGGTATCATCGTATAGATTTCTAAATGTTTCTGAGAAATCGATAGACCCAACACATAATTCGATTAGTAAAATGTTAGATATGATACGTAGGTATACAAATACCTATCGATTAAGCGTGCACAGTGCAAGTAGCGAACAAGCGAATAAAATAAAATTGATAACAAATATTGACACAGAACATCGTAAAATTAAGGACGAGTTTTGCGGTTGTTATGTCCAAGGAAATTATCATAAATAATTACTTGATTTTACATGTGTCAGGGGTTCTGATTATTGTCAAGAAAATTGGTGTTGTATAGGAGTGACGTTTTAAATGATTACGAGGTATCTGCAAGGATGTCAGCATTAATGTTAGGGTTAGCTTCTCACTCAGTCTATTATTGTCACTCCTGGCACTCCCTTAATAACGTAACTCATTCTGCAGTCTGCTCTGGATTCTTGATTTAATACTCTGCATAAGAATCCATACATTAAGATGACCCTGTTTGGTCTGGACACTTAATTCGGATATATTTTTCACAGTACCATAAATGTAACGTGAAACACCACAAGCATCCAAAAAGAGAAATGATCAGCGAAGATGGTTTTACTTTATTTTAACAGATAAAATATCTACATAAAATATAAATACTTCATTACACATATAGCTTTGAAACATAGACATAATTTTTTTTAGTTTTCAAAACCAAATCATATAAGTATCTACATCTACATCTTCGCCATAACACATCCTCACGGTTGTCATACTGCTTTCTGCGCATGCTTGCTTAGAGTGTGTATGACTACGATCACATGTGCAAAAATCGATCCCAACCGCGTCTTTTGCCTTCCGGCTATTAGAGCATGAACATGTCCGCTCCACCAACAGTTTAGTAAACTCAACGAGGGTATGACAGGGGATGAAATTTATCGAAGATGTTTTTTTTGTGGATCGAGATGCGTAAAAGTGGCCGGACGAGTTGATGCACGCAAGGGGCAGAAGTTCCGCCAACTCCCATCGCGGATGACAGGATTCAGCAAGCTCGAGAGATGGTTGTAGCGAAGAGGCGAGTTACCCATGGCGAAGCACCTATGTGGTGTCTTTCTTGAACATCAGTCATGGTTCTGCCCATAAAATCATGCACGACGTACCAACCGAAAAGCATTTCCTCGGTAGGAACACGCGAGCTTGTGGATCCGTGCACCAAGTGAATTGACAAGGGAAGTGACTAAGTAGAAAAATGATTTATGTATATTCGTGTAACCCTACTTTCTGTAAATAATTTTTAGAACAAAAATGTATAGATATTTTTTGACTTGCCCTCATATATTTTTATGCCCACTTTTAGACTTTTACTCCTGTCTAAATATCATATATTCTGGTATAAGAGTCTTCTAGTATTCTAGTATATGGAGTATTCTGGATACTCAGGTTCGCTCTAAAACTGCATATTTGCATTAAAAGAATATTAACATTTTTTAAATGATTTCTATTTTTATTTATTTTTTTCAAATCTTACAAATTTTACAACGTTGAATAAAAGCGATATTGGTCCAAATTTGATGAATCATATGATTTTTCTGATTGAAATATTACGATGTCAATTATTTTTTAATTAAACAAGAAACTTACCTTTTAAGGCTAGTTAGCGCTTATAATGCCAGTAATTGATTTTCTCCATTCTTTATTTATTAACTTAACTTAAATATTACAATGACATTGTAATGTCTAGGACTTGCTAAGTGTTTATAAAGTGTTGTTTAATAAAGACTTGTTTATAAAGTGAAACATATTATCACTGGACGTGGTTATCGGAGGCCAATGAAACAAGCTTAATTTATTAATTTATCAAAAAGTCACTGAACACGAATTAATTTGGAGCATGTTCTTAAATTTACAATCACTAAATGTTGCTAGAATATTTCACACATTTTTTGGGTATACACTATTAAAGAGTTAAGGTTGTTATTACGGTCGTTAGACATATTTAACTGTAAATAGTTGCGGATATTTTATACGAACCGTATGTTTTTCCGAGAAACGATTCTCGACGTTTCGTTGAATGCTTATTAAACGTCATCAGGAGGACGACGAGTCTCCAGGTGTATACAGAGTTCCATGCGATTGTGGAGCGTTCTACATAGGACAAACCAAATGCAATCTCGCTACACGATTGAAGGTACATATTGGAGCAATTAAAAACAACAACTCCAATATATCGGCAATCTGCGAACATGATTAGATTTGACAAGGCAAAAATCTTATCAACAGAACCGCACCTTATACCCAGGTTAGTGAGGGAATCCATTGAAATATACAAACATCCCAATTTCAATAGAGATGACAGTATCAAGTATTTGGCGCCCTGTTCTAACGACATTGATTCAACCCTTGAGAGACGTCGCAGTAAAGTCTGCAGACGTAACTAGTACATATTGCACACTGGCGACCTCTATTGTAGAAGAACTGAACACTCCACAACAAAGTGCATACAATTTACGCCCTAGAAAGCAGTAATCAGACCAACCTCCACCACCGCGGGTAAAGGTCGTCCTCCTGACTTTGAATAAGCATTCAACGAAACGTCGAGAATTGTTTCTCGGAAAAACATTCAGTTCGTATAAAATATCCGCAACTGTTTACAGTTAAATGGAAATTACACTATTTCTTAATTCGCACTAATAACGCTGGTATTATCGCTTAGATCACCTTCGAGATTATTCCGTACAATTTTCACCCGTAGGTACTTCGCCCGATATATATCACTCGGTTTAAAATACGCTGACCAAAATGTTTTCGCTACGGTTTATCGCTAGTAAGGGCGCGTTTCTATGTCGCACTTGTCAAACGTCAACAATGACTGTGTCGCTGTAACCGGTCGACCCCATTCTATGGGTAATATCGCCTTTTCGAGGTTTACAGAGTTTGCGATAGTGGCCCATTCTTTTCAGTAGTGTTGTGGAGATTAGGATTCTAAAGATTACGACAGATTTGATAATGAGTAATTCCTTCTAATTCTACCATTTCGTTACAATATTTATAATTGATAAAATAAGAATTGTTGGTTAGATTAAGAATGATTAATTAAGTAATTAATAATAATAAACATCGATATGTTTCTCTTATACGTGTTCATTTTGAGAAAATGGGGTTTAAAGTTTTTTATTCTCGTAATTTAAATAGAACTGTAAGCATTAAAAGTGATATTTTTGTATATCAACCGACAAAATATTATCGTTATCATATTTCTTATAACAAAATAATCACACGTTAAAAAGTTTTTTCTTGCACTCAATTTAAAGAAAATTTAACAAACGAAAATGTATTACTTTTCATTGTAGAACAGTAATTGGAAGTCACACAAGATTATACTTTAGTAGGTACATAGTAGAACTAACGATGTGCAAAAACATGACATCCTTAACTCAAAAACTGTTTTAAACTTTTTTTACTTTTATTACTTTTTTTTACTTAAAAAAATTTTAAGTAAAAAAAAAGGTACACAAAATGAAGGACCCATATATCCGTATCCAAAGAAATATTTTTGCTTCATTGATTAGTTAGCAATTCCTTAACATCATGTATATACATTGCTCGCTTATCGTGTTCTAATTGTGACCTTAGTTCTAATGCAGCAACTAATCTAGTGCACCTATGTACATCATAGGACTACATGTAATCTAACAACGTAGTATATCATAGGACTACATGTAATCTAACGTATCATAAATATAAAGTCGTATAACAATAACAATCACTACGATGCAATAATAACTTTGTGAATACTTCAGAAAGAAATTCAAAAGTATTAACAAAGTTGTTCAAAGTTGTTCATGTTGCAGTATAAAGTTTTTAGGTGCTCCCTAACCTATTACTTAACCCATAGGTTTAAATTGATTATACAATCGAGAAATACTTGGATGATATTGATTACAAATCATACACGTTGAGGTCATAAAAAAAATTAGAAAATAATCATAACGTCCTCATTAACATATTTCATGAAAGCTTCCTTGAATTCAAGAAAACTATTACCAAACTTGCGAAATTAGCTGTTTAGTCTCTTCGTTCAGTCTCACTATGTTTAAGCTCACTCTATAAAATCACTTTTTTTCTGTTCTTTCTTGTGTATGTTTTAGCCTATACTTTTTCTTTTTATTTAAGTGATGAAAAGCATTTAAACTTATTGTATTATATTTGTATTACCTATATCATGTTATGAGTTTTTCATCGTTTGTGAACCATTCAAAAATAATTAAATAAATCACCAATGGGACTACATTGAAGGAGATTAGAGAAAGTATAGTGTGCATGTGTTTCTGCCGAAAAAAGGTTCGATATTTTTTTTAGCACAAGAGTAGACTGTATGTGTGGTCTGAAATGACTGTATTCTCTTGCACTGTCTTCGTTTAACCATCTCATCTAAAGGTTAAATGAGATTTTGAAAATCTCTCATCATCGGCACTATGTACACGCGTCGTGTTCAGCGCCAGGAAACTTGCGAAAGGAATTGGTAATGCCTCCACCGCCAGCGTGAGGGAGGGCCCCTCATGACATCTTGTGGTCTGCTGCGCCGCATCCAAGCCGGGGCCACCGCCCGCGCCTTAATGATCCCCGCCGCCTTTCAACCAGGCCTTCCCAATCGGACGATCGAGATTACTTCGTGCCGTTGCATTTTTATTTATCAAATTGACACAAAATACACTGGCTAAATTACTTGTCGAGCGGGTGAGCACGCATTCTATTAAATAGGGTTATTCAAAATTATTAAAATGATGAACTGAATTTTATACCTCCATACTTTCTGAATTATAAGTGTTATTTAATTAATCTATATATATCGGGTATAAAAGCAAAAGCAGCAATATAAAAAAAAATATTGCAATCATCGAGAATTACAAATTTATTATGTGCAGAATTGGAAATCTTATAGGAAACATAGCCTATAAATTTATAGGAAACATGATTTGAAGAGATAGCTACTACTAAAAAATCTAAAATTCAGTACTTTTTAAATAAATAATCCGCTAAAGTGAAAGCATTCAAAGCATTTTTTTAATTTTTTGGTTATTGCTGCCTTTGCTTTTATACCCCACACATATAGCATTTGAAAGAAGAGTCCTAAAGTTTTGAACTCCACCGCGTGTAAGGCGTACAAAAGTGAAATCGCCACTATGCAACTGGAGAATATTGAAGTCGACGTCTTTGAAAATACTTATAACTGGTAACAGCTCTTAAGATATTATGTATGTTTAAGAAGAACATTTCATTAAACCGCTATGGCTATAAAATCAGTTACGTAAAAATGCGTCCATTTCAATTTCGTAATCGGATAGTGGCGATTTTGTTTCTATACCCTGTTGAATAGCCGATATTTATGGACAATCAGTGTCACTAGAAATAATTATTATAGTTTACCTTCGCGAAGGAACCAAGTTCACAAATATTGGGTGGCTCTGCTTAACTACCACGTCTCCGAGAGGAATGTGCTTCGATGCGAAAAAAGGAACAATGGTGGCATAGGCTGATGAAATATGCAGCGTCTTACCAAATATTTATTTTCAACTCATCATTTGCAGAATAGAAAACATAGAATTACGAAATTCATTGAACGTTTTATATTACAAATATTGCCTCTGGCCCCCGGGAACTTCGACGCCGTCATCTGACAGATTTGCCGCCGTTTTTCCATACAAAATGAGTATCGGTCACATGAAGATTCAATAAAAATATTTTTTCTACAATATATTGTATTCATTCTTTTCTTTAAAGATTATTTGTCCTTTTACACCGATATATTAAGAGATTGCCCGACAGCCGATTACCCGACGCCAATTCCCTGACAGTCAATTGCTAGACACAAAATTTATATACGATAAATTCAAATGTAAAACAGAAATTTGAAGAAATTTTTTTGCTAGTGGGCTACTTAGAAACATGTGAATATTTATTTCATTTCATATCATAACTAGGAATAATTTTGCTATCGTGATGTATTTTATTGTAACTACTGTTTTGATTTTTTTTTTATTTTTTATATAATAAAATTTTATTTTTTTTATATAATAAAATTTTTATATAATAAAATTTTATATAAATAAAATTTATATAAGTTATATAGAATCTAAATTGTACGTATTAATGCCTAATGAATCTAAAATGTACATTTAATCCAATTCCCTGACAGCTAATTGCCCGACACGCTAATTTCCATAAAAATATGTTAAAATTCATATATGATAAATTCAAATTTAAAACAGAATTGAGAAGAAATTTTTTTACTAGTGGGCTACTTAGAAACATTGGAATGATTCATTTCGTATCAGATCTAGGAATTTTTGAAATATTCTATTTTTTTTTTGTGACTGCTGTTTTGAAAAGTAGTATATATAGAATCTCAATTGTACATAGGAATTAAGAAAATATTTGAATATTTAAAACTATTTTTAGAAATGAAATGAAGTATCCTTAGGTAACCCACTAAAAAAATATTCTTCTAATACAATATGAAATTGATCAATTTTTACAAAAATATGCAAACACAAATCTTAAAAACAGAATAATATTTTGTGAAGAAATTAGACTGTCGGGCAGTTGGCTTCTGGGGAGTTGGTTTGCCGGGCAGTCGGCCTAGTCTCTATCTCCTAGTCAACATGTTCACATCAACAACTCCAAATCAACAACTGGCGGCCCTCGTAGTCAAGCGGGCATGACACTGGCTCCTCATACAGAGGTTCCGGGTTCGATTCCCGACGAGGTCACAATACATCTGTTTGATTAACTCAAGCCTGGAGTATTTTTGTGACGTGTTTCGATACAGTAATTGGGCCGCATGGCCTCTTGTAGCTTAACGAAAAAAAAAACGTTTCTTTAAAAATAAAAAAATCCATCATTCCTGGGGAGAATGTAACAAATTTGGGACGGCTCTCATACTGAAACGCCCATTCTCCTTTACAACCCATTTTTATCAACCCTATTTAGATTTCAATTAATTATATTTCTATTCTTTACATTTTTTTCTTTACATAATACTCATATGTTATATATGTACATACATATATATGCTTGTAACTAATTATAAACTTTGGCTTTCTCATTGCAGAAAAAAATTAGGAATTAACAAAATTAGTGTTCATTTGTTATTAAAATTTTAAAATGCTCACCAAGATTAAAACAAATTTCTTTATGTTATACTTTTTTTGAAAGAAAATTTTCTTCACTAAAAAACGTTGTGTTTGCTTTTGTGTTTTTTTTTTTTTTTTTTTTTTATTTAAAAATCCTTGTTTACAAATAAGATACTTAATACTAATTTAACAATAAAACATAAGATAAAACATAAGATAATTTACACATTTTTTTGTTTTGTTTAATTTGTGGATTATGCCACTCTACTAGGCTACGCCTGTCCCAGAGTGGCGTTATAGCACACAATTATAATATTTTTTCGAGTTCGTCAGTAGTATTTATTTTCATAAGGTAGTTATTATATATCTATAGAGTATCAAGTGGAATGTTAGTGAAAGTTGAGTTAGTCATAAGTCCAAGTGTAAATATGTGTAGAATAATTGTTTAATGTAAAAAGGGTTAAAGTTTTGTTTAAGATTATTTTTTTTATTTTCCTTAATTAATTAATTAATTTATATAGGTATATATTTTTATTTAAAGACATTTATTACTTTATTTAATTACAAGCCTTTAAAGTAGAATGTCCAGTGGATATAAGTGAGCACGTTCAGCACCTTGTTCTGTCCGCGTTCAATCAATGAAATAAACCCCAAAGCTGATCACGATACTTGCGATATTTTCTGTAGAACGGTGGTAAGAAGTTACTAAAGGAAAAAATAATGTATAAAGTTAAGAAAAAAATAAATAAAAATAAGTAAATAATAAAGGAAAAAACATTATTGTCTAATTTGTTCTATTTTTTTGTTGTTCTCTCAATTTGACAGAACAACAAAATAATACAATAAAATTTACATGTAAAAGTTATACAGTTATACATAAGACACATACTAGTGATGGTATATTAACCGATGACACTCTAACCATTATTAATTTGAGATTTGTATCTGATCGCGTCGATGATTGGCAACTGATTTTTTGCAACGGGCAACCATCGGTACTAGCCTACATTATGTCTCAGTTATCAATCATCAAAATAATCAAATACAAATCCCAAATAACTGTACCAAAAATAACCGGTTAAAAAATTGATTAACCATCACTCACACATACAAAATCTGTCGTTGATATGACATACCAACCACGTACATGTTCCCACAACAATTTTCAGATGTCATCATCATCATCATCAGCCGTTTCTATCTATGCTGCTTAATGAAGAACTTCTCAAGTGTCTCCCACTATTCCATTGTTATTCGCAGCCACACATTTCCGCAGAGTTTGATGATTTCACCATTTCAGCGGGTTTTGGGCAATTGTGATTAATTTCTATTGTGATCTGAGCAAATTACTTAACATAAAGAAAAACCTTTTTTAAAGCAATATTCCTTGTAATGAATATGCTTCCGAATTATTTAACATATACGCTAGAATAAGCCTGAATTTTTTTTTTTATATATGTAGGTATCATCACCAGCTGCGAAATCTACATATACTATGTCATGGAAAGGACTATGATGTCTCTAGCATAGCCCATTCGAATATATGAAAGAAACTGGTTTAGAACTTGTAAATAAGTTTCAAAATTTTGTTAGTGTTAAAATATTCTTACGGTGGATTTGGTATACGTTACATTGAGTAAAATGGTCACTTAAGCTAGCTCGTACAGGTTATAAGCGCTGGGCCACCCTATAAAATATAAAAAGATTCGTTTCTGTGAGAAATTTGAGATGTTTAAGTAACATAAATAACAATTATTAACTACGACTTAAACAATTACCAACTGATGTTTTAAACATATTTAGACAAAGTAAAACTACAAATGAGAATAATTTAATTTATTGCAAATGAAATATCTTAAATAATATTATTTCCATATTGTTAATTTTTATAAGTAGAAGAGCCGACTCTGCTGAGAATCAATGATTCGTCAAATCAGTGCCTCTTTCTTTGTTCCACAAAAGCAAAGAAAATGACTTTACAACTACATTGTAAAACGGTACTTCACGCTCGCCGCTTCCCCGGCTGGTCTCTTCGGAGGCAGCTCCTCATCATCAATGAATCGATTCACATGGACTGATGTGATCCGTTTCAAATAGCAATCAGCGCTGCTTTTTATTCGGGTGACCTTTCTCGTAACCCTCGAGAGGCGCATTCAAACAGTGCACACGTTTTACAGCACAAATAGAAACGGACCATAAATCTTCACATTGCTGAGCGATAATTCAGCGGTAATGCCGACCCAAAAGACGTGGGAATAAATGTGACCAGAACGGAAAAATATTAAGTGATAACATAAGCAGCATCCGCTTTTAATTAAGTTTTAAAATGCGCGCCAAAAGTAAAACAAACTGGTGAAATTTATTTTTTACTCGAAAGAAAAAATTTTAGCCCTACAAGGTATTACGTCTGCTTCTACGTTACATTTATTGTTTTATTTTATAACAGGCCTTCAAAATAGAATGTCAAATAGACAAATGTGAGCACTTTCGACACGTTCACGTTTAATCAAGGGAATAAAGCCGCGATATTTCTGATATTTCCTGTATAACGTTATTTCAAAAAAGAATACATTATATGCTTATTTGTTGTATTTTTTTGTTATGTCCCCTTGTGCTCTTCGCTTGAAAAATGGGCATAACTTATGTTATAGGTGTTTTCATTAAAGAAAGATAATTGAATTATTATTTGTAACCTGTGCGTACGACGCACATTGACTTGTTGTATTGATGTTTACGGGTGGAAACGCCAACACAACGAAACAATGTGCCCCGTACTAATTCGATTGTCTTTCTTAAATGAAAAGAATTCTAACACCCAATATTATCCCTGCCCGGATGACTTGACGCACTGATTATTTCGCCAAAATTATTTATAACAAAAAAATAGTTAAGAAAATTCGATTAGAAAGATGCAGAAAAAAAATTCTCTCCGAAATAAAATGATTTAACACCAGGAAACAGGAAGGAACTCGAAACTTCATCTGACTAAAATAGTATGTTCGTTACCATACGCCACATTTATGTTTACAATGATTATATTATATGTGGGGTGCAAAAGCAAAGGCAGAATATTAAAATATACTGAATTATAGATTTTATGTATCTGTCTCTTCCAAAATCATGTTTCCCATAAATTTATAGGCTATTTAATATTTCCTATAAAATCTCGAATTCAGTACATTCTAAATTAATAATCTTCGATGACAGCAGTTTTTTTTTTTATATTGCTGCCTTTGTTTTTATACCCCATATTCCTTTTTAAAAACTGTCAACTTTTTCAATGAATCATAAATA
The DNA here is from genome assembly GCA_016648135.1 of Agrypnia vestita. NCBI lineage: Eukaryota > Metazoa > Arthropoda > Insecta > Trichoptera > Phryganeidae > Agrypnia > Agrypnia vestita. The sequence continues at coordinate 10,860 of JADDOH010010140.1, forward strand.
TATTTGCAGTGAATCAGGAGGACCCTTGATTTACCTATCTTTATATTTAATTGATTCATTAACATTTAACTCAGTCTAATTTGTTTTAATTTCCTTTGAACTATGTTCTAAAATTGCAACTGAACAATGAAATAAATTTTCATTAAAATAAATATAATTTATATTATGCACATGATTTCACACAGGATTTCTTCAAAATGCATTATTCTTCAAGATGAAAATTTTTACGAAAACATTTTTCAAACAGGGTTATTTGAAAAACATTAATAACCTCGCAGGACTATATTGCTACTTTAATTATGAGTCGAAATTGTTCAAACAACCATGAACTAATATCAATAGTTATGGAGATATGCGACATTTAAGTTAGCATTTTTTTTCAATCACAAGCCAAATAAAATAGTAAAACGCTTCCTATTCTAATTGGAATTTCTACAAGGTTTTTATCATTTTATTTAACTTTTTTTTTAAACTTTTTCGTAATCGATATACTTAAGTTACTGTAACGATAGCTCGACGTTTTGTAAAAAATAAGTCAGAAATATTTTTAAAAAATTCAAAATTCGATATTGCATAACTCCAACTATTTATATTAAGTCATGGCTGCTTGAACATCTTCGACTCATAATCAAGGCAGGAATGTGCGAGGTTATTAATGTTTTCCAAATAATCCTGTATAACGGCAAACTATACCCCAACATTTATACGACCTAACATTTACATATATAAATGGAAATTCGTACGTCTAGCATTTTACACGCCATGCGTGTGTACGATGGTAGATGTTATATAACAATATGTATGGAGAAATAATCCACAAACCACTATTAGTGACACTTTTATAGTGGGTTCGATCCCTTAAGTTTTGTATACAAAATGTATTACATAGATAAAGGGTCCAAAAAATAATATGTCCCTTTATTAACGAAGTGGGGTTTTGATGCAATTGTGTAGTATTTAAGAAGTCCTATAAATTTGCCTATTGGATCACCCTTCCAGGGCTAGTTTGAAATATGTAATCGCGAAGAGGGAAAATGTAGCTTAGCTCACTTGAAACAAGGATAAAAGCTAATTTTAATTATGAATCTCTAAATAAATTTAAAAAATACGTCTTATTCCTGGTTCGCTTATCCTTTTTGTAATGATTTTTGTAAAAAACACCTTTAAAACTTTTATTTATACCATTTTCAAAAACGGTAAAAACATGGTACTCAAACTTAGGGACATCATTATAGATATCTTTTATAGATTTTCAATAATAGTTCTCGTGTGTCGACTTATTATTCTTTTTAAAATTATATATTAGTAATTTTATATTTTATGCCAAACACAACGAAAATTTAACGATAATTAAAAAGATTTCTATGTTTTCAATATTTAAATTTTAGTTTCCTGACAATTATGACTTAACTTAAATTGAACCATTGAAATGTATATCATAGTTTGAATTTTGTTTATTTATTTTTATTTTTAACGATGATTTACATTTTATCTCTAAGCATTTTGCTTGTCGTATAAAGTACTCACCTTTTAAATTGACATCTCGTATATACAGGCGCATAAGTTTCCTTCATAAAAATGTTTGTGTAAAAAAATCCTATAGTCCCATTTTGTAGATCTGGATGAACTATCCCCTACTAGAGCAGTATCTATGTGCTGCATAAATAACCTTAAAATTATTTTCAATTAGTTCCAAAAAAGAAAAAAATTAGTTAAAGTTTTCCATTTCGTATTTTTTACATATTAATAATCATTAATTCTATTTTTTGTTTATGTTACATTGGAGAATTTTTGTTCGCTTAAGAATATTAAAGCCGGAGAGTTTTATCGAATTCGAGCTACTAATGCCATCTGTTAACGTTTCGACGAAGCTGTAGTATCAGATATTAATTTATTTCGAGCGCCACTTTTTTAAAACGACACAAATGTACGTTTACAAATATTTTAAAAACATTCAGATTCGTGGAATAATTTATCAAGTGTGAACACGAAAACCGGAAGATATATTTAATCTGTGATTTGTATAATGGAAGATGCTCACTGCGGCAGGGTTATTCAGATGTATCTTCTGAAGCGAGGAATCTGTTTCCTGGTACTGGCTCTCCGTGTCTAATGGTCCATTTGCCATGTCGAAAGGTGCACTAGACTTACCCATTCTCTCAGTGAGGTTCCCACAAATGCACCTACATATTTCTTTTTATGATAACGGACTCACGTCGAACCAATGTTTTTTTTTAAATTGACGTGAGTATACGCTAACGAGTCAAAAAAAAAATTATTCCATTTCTGACATTACAGAGAAAACATTTGAATATTTCTATTAACGTATATTATAGATATCTCAGAGAGACAAAACTGTATTTCTTATGGGAAAGTAGGTAGAGAAGTCATTTGGGTGTACATAGGATTTATGACCTATCTTTATGGTTGGCTTAAGTGATCACTTTACACATAAAGATAGGTCATAAGTCCTATGTACACCCAAATGACTTCTATACCTAATTTCCCATAAGAAATACAGTTTCGTCTCTGTGAGATATCTATAATATACGTTAATTGATTAATAATGTACCTGTGACATAAATCCAGCACTGTTCTGAAAGATTTGAACAAACTCAATATATTCTGAATATTTCTAAATGAAAATATATTATAAGATGTCTTACAGAGATAACATTATATTTTTTATGGGAAAATAACATTATATTTTTTATGGGAAAATAGGTATGGAAGTCTTTGGGAAGCCAGCCGTACAATAGGGCTTACAACCTATATGGCATACGGCGTATGATAGAATACCACGTCTATCAAATTTTTGAAAGTTGTATATATTATCATTTTACATAACCACAATTTTAAATAACCACAGAAGTCACTATTGAGATATGTATTTTTATAATTGGAATTTTTTAGCAATATCCTTTATTTTGTAATGAGATTTTTCCGAATTACTAGCATTACACTAGAGTACGCCTGAAACATCATTTCATTTTTTTTAAACTACTTTTTAGACCAGTATTTTCATTCAGAATATTTTGAATTTGTCCAAATTTTTTTCAGAACACAGTACTGGATTTTGTCACGGGGACATCATTAATCAATATATATTCATAGGGACATCATTAATTTCTAAATGATTTTAAAATATATTAATCATTTATTCATTTTCAATTTCAATTGAAAAATAATAGGTCTAGCTTAGTCCGACGCTACTGCTATTGAAACGGATAAATCATTTGTTACTCTAGAGAAAATAAGTTTTTTTGTCTTGAATTCACCTGCTGCCTCTGCACAGCTCCTGTGTAACTGTCCACACGTACAAGCGGTTTTCTTACGGGAAGATGTAGAAGGAAAAACAACCGAAACGTAATTCCATTGTGGCTCGCATCCGTTGCGCTCAGTGTCGCACCCGAAATGGTAAACTTTTAATTTTATTTAAATAATTACTTATTTTTCAAAAGATTTTGAGTTTGTCCAAATTTTTCAAGAACACGGCACCGGATTTTATCCCAGGGATCAATTAAGATATATTATACATGTCTCATAGAGACGAAATTATATTTTTTATGGTAAAGTAGATATGGAAGTCTTTTTTATTTTTGGATGTCTTTATGGCTTACGACTTGTCGTACGGCTGGCTTAAGTGATCACTTTACACGATGTAACGTTCACCATTTCCACCCATGATAAAATACCAACATACATGTGAAACACTTCGACTGAAGAGCTGAAAATTTCAGTATTATGAATTGGGGTGGATGGTGAATAATCTCGTCGATTTTCGGTATTTTTCTACCTATGCCATGACCAAAATCAACAAAGGAGAGTTATATTATATTTTATATTTTGTGTTTTTTTTTCAACCCTTTTTATATAAAGTTGACAATATACACAGCTGATTATATAATTATAAAGATGACAATATATACTGTTGATTTTATATACAGTTGATTATATAGATGACAAATTTTTCTTGAAGAAATTAAAGGAATAGGCATTATTAGTTTAAAATTAATGAAAAAAAATCAAAAAACTTTTCTAAATTTCAGATTTCAGGTATTTAATCAAGGCACTCTGTATTGTTTCGTTATACGTTGCGATTTGATTAAATATCCTTAATCAGGAATATCGAGAAAGATTTTGTTTTTATTTTAAAATTATAATTTTTATTCTTTTGACTATTGAATTAAAAAATGTCGTCTACGTAAAAAGAGTTAAAAAAACACAAAAAATATAATATTTTTAAAACACAAATTCTTCATAAACTGATAGATTTTGCAACAATTTAAATGTTTAGGGTAATCGTTTACTTTGTAATATTATTTTAAAAAAAAAGAAATCTCACGAGACAGCTATAATTGTAATAAATTTGAGATAATCGTTTACTTTGTAATATTATTGAATAAAAAAGATATTTCAACACGCAGTTCAGTCATAAAAGTCCCACAAATTGGAGCAATTTTCTTAATTTTAAAAGATAGTACGTTTTGTAATTAATTAATTAATTAAATTTTTTAAAATTTGTTATTTTAACAATATATCAGTATTTTAAATATATGTAACCTGATAAATAAAAAACGCAAGAGAAGATATCTATAAACCTTTTAGGTTTCCATTATTTTTTAAATATAAAAAAATAAAAAAATAAAAATGAGAAAAAATTGCGAAATTTACTCACTTTGCCGGACGATCATCTTAAATAATTGATAAATAGAATTATCTAGTAATATAGTCCTTTTTTACGTTATTGCAAACATTATACAGGTATAAATATAATTGTACATATCTCTAATTTTTGATATATGAGAGATCGGTACAATTTGTGAAAGTTTTCTTTATGATGGCAACGATCGCAGAATAGGTGGAAGAAGCCAAGCTGCGATGGAATGGCCATATTATTAGGAAACTAGTCACTATCGTTAAAACTATATGTACACACTAAACGAAGACAATGAGGAAGACCTCAAACATCTTGATGGTCAAACATCGAAGAGGAAATAAAGGACACCCGCATAAGTCAAGAGATCGTCCAGAACACAGCATTCTAGAAAATATGAAAAAAAAAAGATTATTTTAAAAACAAATATTGTAATGTCACAGTGCGTTGTTCTGTAAAAACACGACGAGATTCAGGTATTTTCCCGACATAAACCTTGCTTGGCCACTGTACATCTGTTGTAATTTTGATGTGGATATCATTTTTTATTTAGTAATCAAGCAACTCTGCTTGACATTTGGTAGGATAGGTGTCCTAGCTCCACATCAACAGACCTTTACCAGATGTAACAAAAGGTTTTTAACCGTAGAAGCCTAATCTATCTTGGAGGTACATAAAGCCTTAACATACATCTCAGAGGCGTACATATATAAATGACAACCTGTAGGCTAAAATATATCTATTTATGTCATATTTTTCGAAGGAATTTTAAGGTTGGGATATTAACTAATAATTAAACACAGATTTATCAATGAAAACTATAATCACAGTTATTATTACAACAAAATAAAAAAATACGCTTATATTCAAACAAAAAAAGTCAACTTCTCAGAAATCAACTGAAACATATATTTTTTTTAAAAAATTTAATATTTTCTTAGCATTAATTACTTATTCTTAGGACATACATTAAAAGTAATCAGATTTTTAATGACTAGCTATAATTTAAGCGCAAATATTCACAGACATCAACTTTGTGTTCGCAACATACTAACTTTTTGCACTTAAAGCACACTAATTTTGACATTTTCTTTTTTTTGTAAGAGCAAAAAGCGTTTTTTACGTTTTTTGGACTCAGGTTCTCCTGCCTGAAGTTGATTACACATGCAGCATTCTTGTAAAGGGAAAACCTCTTCAGTAACATAATTATTTTCATCTTCGCTTTCAACGTCGTCCACAAACTGGTTGTCCTCGTCTTCAGAAGCTGATTCTCCTAGAGAAAGATTGCCGAAATATCGTCACTGTGTAATCTATTAAACCGCGATATATTTATATCTGAAACAATGCCGAGATAAACATAAAATGTACAAAAAACTAACGAAAGTAAAATCACACAATCTTAGCCCAAAGTTACACAAAGCCTAAACATACGTCTCGCAGGCGTGTTGTACGTCAATAAGTCAGAAATGGCGGGACTTACCTTACCGACACAGGCACCACCGGCAAGCTCCCGTGGGCTAATGAGTTGATTAAACAGCATGAGGCGCTAACTTCACCCGTTAGAAAGAGATAGAGAATTTTCGATTTCGTGTACGCCTCGCAGGCGTAGATTAGGCTTCTAGGGTTAATATTGCTAACCGTCACGAAAATACGTAGATCATACTTCAAAGGAGTACATATCGCAAAGTATGCAGGTAGTATCAATGGATATTGAAAGAACTTATTTGTTGCATCGGCTGCATCCGCTCCCTCTCCGTGCCCCGCGCGAGCGCTTTATGCAAGTGCCACGGATGGACGCGCTCTGTCAACTTCGGGACGCCGTCGTTTGTGTCTTAGTCTTACTTGAACCATATTTCGAGACGATTTAAAAGACGACATTTAACTCTTAAAAATTTTTCAATATCTCATGTTTTTTAATATTTTTACAGTGGAATATTATAATTTGAAATAAATTTAATTTTAATAATTAATAAACACCATATTTTGATCCGATTTTAGATGTATTTAACGCGTTAAAATTCTTCAATATCTCATTTTTATATTTTTTTATTATTTTTACAGTAGAAGATACAAATTTTATGAACGTATTATTAATTAATTATAATAATACACTACAAAATCTACGTAACATGAAACAGAAAATAATGAATTGTGTAAAATGCATGTTCCGCAAAAAGAGCAAGATAATAATCCCCTCTTTACCAGCTTGTACGAGTAAGTGATTGCGTTAATTTACAACGCGTACTTTTTATCAACCCAAATCACGAATGTTATTACGCCCATGGTCAGGAAATTTTCCGCTCCAACGGCCACACGGGATCGGAAGTGGCTTGTTAAGCGCGCCTTTGTGCCCTGGTATGGTCGAGCGTCGCCCTCGATAGCCGCCCAGCCCGCAGCAGGCTCTGCAGCAGTCCCGCACTCCGAGTCCTCGGCGAAAAGTGACCATCGCCAGCGTCCTCATTCAGAGCCGTTTTAAGAATTCCGGGGCCCTGGGGCAGACTTTATCCGGGCCCTTGATTTCTTTAAAAACATTTTTTCACATCGAACCAAGCTTTCTTTTCAGTATTTCTGACTTATAAAACTTTTGTATTGAAAAATGATACAAACATTTTGATATCGCCTTTTTTTCCGTAACTGTCGATATTTCACCCAAAGTGTGAAGGAAGAAGACTCTCCCGAAGATTTTGCTACTAGTTACGAGACACTTGATGCATTTAAAGCCGGCAATAACATAATATACGTGTTCAGTGTATACCCATTTTTATTATGTATCTACGCTTATCAATCATATCGACTATCCCTACATAAACTCAGACATCTGCCAAAAATTCATTTTTTACTTTTTTTTCCAATACATACTACTCAATACTCTTTTCAATACAACATTTAAAAATAAACGATTTTTTCGGAGTAAAAAACTGGAAATACGCACATTAAGTTAAACTATACTTCAAACAGCTCTCCTGTAAATTTTTTTTTCTATAGATGTCTTAGTTTACGTAGGGGCCGATGATATACACTTCTTCAATTGCGTGATTTTATATAAAATAGATACAAATAGTTTTTTAAAGTTGGTAGTTTTTACGATTAATAAATGTCTCGGCATTGGCTGTGTAGGTACTGACCTCTTAATCTAATCTTATTTTTTTACATACGTGGCGTGTTCTTAAGCATGTATACAAAAAATCTTAATGTACAATTTAGAAACGAATCACCCTTACCAAAGTATCCCATTAATTTCCTCCAATTCATTTTCTTTCCATCAATTCCTCTCGCAGCGCGAATGAGTAATCTGTATGCGCAGTATGTGACAAAGAAAATCGCTTTCACAGACGTAACAAAGTACGGGCCCCGACAAAAGTATAACTGATACACACAGGCGTAACAAAAGCGTCGCCCCCCTCCCCGGGACATATTAAGTTAGTAAACAAGTGGCAAAAAAGCAGCTCTTTGCGCAGCACACAGAGCCCTCCGTACGTGTGTGTAATACGGCGCCTCCAACACACCCCCAGGCCGAGGGAACCCCTCACACCTCCGCGGGGAAAGCCCGCGAGAAATCACACCAGCACACTCGCGCCCGTATGCTAAATACCCGCCGAAGAAAGCCCCACTGTTTCTACGTTTCTTATTCTCTGGCACAATTCATTTCCAATGGGCCGTGCCACGGGAGAAGCGAACCTTCGAGGATTCGCCCTTAATTCGATGGCCATAAATTTGAGTACACCGTGACGAATTTCACTTGACGGTTAATCTTTTAAAAAGTAAGGAAACACTTCTCGTTAATTAGTTCTTCAATAATAACAAATTACTTTGTGGTAACATTATTAAAGGGAAAATATTTTGTATAAAACCACTATTTATTTAATAATCAACATATTTCAGGGCCAATGATCCCTTCCTCAGGTTACAACGTATACTTAAAAATTAATTTGGAAGTAGAGATATTAATAAAAACAAAAAATAAATATATGGGAGTTGAATAACAAATATGAAACTAATGTTAAAACAAACTTAAAAGGTTCGCAAATAAGATTTATATTATTTATAATATTTAATTGATTTAACTGTAATTCTATGATATTATGTTAAATTTCTAAACCCTTGTTAATATAAAAAAAATATTTTGTTTCCAAAAAATGCTTACAAAATTCTATCATACAATAGTTAAATTCTATCACTTTTTAAAAATGACTGCAATCGATACAAAATAATTTATCGTAACCCATGTGGATTATTCAATAAATAGTAGATATATACAAAGCATTTTCTTTTTATGATAATTAGTTTATTCCAGCGTAATCGGGTTATATGTGAAAGATCCACCATACCTACAAAATATTACATGTGAGGGGATTCGGAGTAAGAACTTCACTTAGAATATGACAAGAATACAGGACGATATGATTGAATGTGCTTATCTGGTAAAGAGTGTCGATTTCGCAATTGACAGCTGACTTTGAAAACATTTTTGTGGGTTTTAGAAGCATTTTATCAAATACACATGTATTATTTACCGTTAACACGCATGCATCGCCTTGGAAACAAATTTTCGGAATTTGTAGACATTTTTTTTTTTGTAGGAGCATACCAGAATTAAAGAATTACTTAGACTAACAATAGAATTAATTACAATGGACTAAATTTTTACTTCTGTTTTGTTCCCTATGAATTAAGCTACTGATACACATGCTTATTAGTGGCACGTGAGCATGCGCAGTATCGACCTTCTTTAGGCCTTGCTTATTAGTGGCATGTGTGTACGCACATGCCACTAATAAGCAAGTTCTTGAGCATGCCACTCAGTGGCATGCTCAAGAATCAACCGCCGGTTGATTTATGAGCATGCCACTGATGAGCATGTGTATCTGTACCTTTATATATATTTTTTTATTATAAAGTATCCTAATTATTGTTTATTTCCTTTTTAAATATATTTTGTTTTATCTTTTATATTTATTTTTTGGTTTATTTTATCTTCTTATCTTATTTATCAGGTATATTGGTTTAATTATCTATATTTTAAAGGTCTCTAATTATTTCTTTTTGCTTGTATACTAATCATCGGTTATATATATTGTTCATTTCTATTGCTCATTATTTTATATTGTTACATTTTATACTGTTCATTTACCTTAAATATATTCTATTTATGTTATTATCTTTAATTATTTACTGTAAAACGTATTTTATGTTAGGTATATAAAAATCCTTTTAACTTTCTTGTACTGTAAAATCCCACTAGGGCGTTTATTATTAATAAATAAGTAAATAAATTTTCAAAATCTATGCTCAGGCTTTAATATCAGTTACAAAAACGTTTATCTATTATTTTTCACATTCATTGGTTAAATGTATTTTTGCTTGTAATCTCCTTATATATAAACGAAAGATTCAATAGAAGAACTGAACATATTATGTATTATACAAACACGTTACATCCATATCTCAAAAAGATCCAAAAAATACTTAATAACCCGCTAACCCAAACAGTATTTTATATTACGAATTATTGTACTAAACACGAAGACAGTTGTGCTTGCTTTAGGTTCGACGAGGATTCTCAGGTATACATGCTGATGAAGAACGATTTAAAAAGAATGCTCTTCACTCTTCACCTCTTAACTTTTGATAGAAATGGCGTGACAGCATATTTACGCGAACGCTTAGCTTGTTCATCTGATACTCAGGGTGTCAGCTGAACCATTTCATTAACATTTTTCTTCCAAGGAACGGTGAAGCCATTTTCGCCACCAGGAAAAAAATTTATACATAAAAAAAATATTCATTACATTTTCGACATGCAAAAAAGTCTCCAGTAAACAGAACAGAAAGAGAAAATATTATATTAATCATGCTAACTAATATCATACCGAAAAAATCTGTCAACAACTTAAGAAAAACTCGTTTTCATTAAGATTTTTGTAATGTTTCTCGCTCCACACGGAATCCCATCTGCACACGACAGGCGGCGACTGTGTTGGGCACGCACACACGCTCACACATATCCATTCCAGGGGGTTGGGTGGAGGGTGGGGGCGGCCTACACACGGTGCGTGGCGATATCTGACGTTTCCGAATCGTGGTAAGAAGTAGGGGTGGACTACCTTTAAATTTAAATTTGAAAAAAAACATTAAAAAATAGGTAAGCGGACCTACATGGAATAGGTGTCACATCAATATGTTTTTCGTGTAATTATTCCGTTATAAGTATTCTAACTGTTTTCTTTTCCCTGTGCTATGAAAAATATGACTAACTTGTTGGTTTGGAATTAGGCTTACGGCCACTGAATCGAACAATACACGGTGTACACACATAGCCAATGGCATGCATCAAGTGTCCTGTCGCATTTCTTTCCAGCGTTAAGCGACTCGTATAACGTTGCCTCTTTCTCGCATAGATACCTATCGCCAACGCACACCAATGTATGGTATGTGTCGGAATTATGCATTTTTTTAATGTGTAACATCTTTACACTCGTTTCATGGGAGTTATTTCGTGAATGCGACGGAAATATATAATAAGAAGTAGGAAAGAGCGCGCGCTGCTTACAGTAGTTTGGATGGATGAAAAAACATGGCTCCACACACATACTCGTAATAAACATGACGCCTGATATTACTAATTTTGACCAAACCGTCATCGTATAGTTGAAACTTCCAAACGCGGATGAATACTATTCTCCCTAATGCCGTGCGTACTGAAGAAAACATTAAAGAGGCCGCCAAAGAAGTGCAGGAAATTATCATTCCTTAAGGGTCAACGAAAGTTCTATATTGATATCTAAAAACAATTACTTGAACCTACAATTTTATTTATTTCTTAATTTACAGAGATAAGTAAATCAAAAGCAAATAACTTCTTCTTCAAATATAGCAAATTTATTTTGTGGTAACATAATTATAATTGATATAAATTAACTTTGTTAATGTTGAATTTTTCAATAAATAAGTGGTTTTAACAAACTTATTTTATATCAATCAAAAGCAAATACATGTTCTGTTGATGCATAGTTCGTTACATGAATCAATTTCTTTAAGTTAGTTAGGTAATGTATGCAAGTATTAATAAATTGACATTGTAATATCGTATTCTTTTAAAATTTGAGATTAAACCTTTTTATTACCGTATCAATCAATCCTTTTCAAATTGATACATAAAATATTAACAAATTAATTAAAAACAGACAATTTCCTGAATTATAATAACGTATTGAATCTATGAAATTTTGTTCATTTCTTAATTTACAGAGATGATTAAATCAAGAGCAGATTACATGGGAGAATATAGGCAGCGTAAATGCGATGAAAATTAAAACCTGGAAGAGTAGAGCCGAAAAATCACTTGAATATTAATACCCGACTAATATTTTCACAATCGTTGCTGAAAAAAATGTTGCACATCATTCGCGACTACTCTAAGACTCTCTCAATTATTTGCTTTTCGTTTCATTATTAAAGCCATCTGGTAGACATCGTTACATAGAGAAAGAACGATGATGGACGGAACTGCCACCACCGAAAGTGAGTCGGAGTAAAGAAGAAAGATTTTCCTCCTGAATCTCCGCCGATAAAGCGCATGGTCTAGACACTCAAAATATCTCTACTACAACAACTAGCTACTTACACAGTTGAAATTGTACTTACGGAGTATGTCCTCGTTCTTGTGTTGCAGAGCTCCGCGTGTTGTAATCGAGTGTATTCGAATACAGAGCGCGATATGTCTATATCCGAAAAGCTTTTACTTAAACTGCGGATACGTCGAATTCGGAAAATTTATGGAAACCGCACAAAACACGTCAATCTTCCAATAGAAGAAAAACTCCGAAATCTAAATGTCAACTGGTTCGGATTTGGTAAGTTAAAATCCTGGCCAGCGATTGGAGCAGAGTACCTCGAACGCCAATTTCGACCAATGACACTTCATTATTTCGATCGGCGGTCAGCGATCGCGAATCAGAGAATAATGTATTTTTTTGCTTTTTTCGACTTCATCATTATTTGCGCCATTTGGTAGCGTTACATTGTTACATATCAAATTACATGCTTTGATGATAATTCATGCTTTTATATTTTTTTAATAAAAAAAAAATGACTGAAATTTTGTGCAAAGTTTTGTTATTTCTGCCTCTGAACTCTGCGTTAAACCACGTTCTTTCGGCATTTCCATGTGGTACAATAATACCCAGCGCTTCCTGCTGGGCCTGAAGGGCTCCTCCAGATTAATTAAAGAATCTCCCGAGACAGGAGGGGAGGGGGGGGACATCGCCACTCCATTTTAAAACACATTGGGATAGTGAGACTGCTCTAATGTTTACCTATTTGCACAGTCTCTCGCTCCTAGAAAGGGGGGCAGCGGTTGTTTGCTACTCGGTAAATAACCGAAATAAAAATCTTAAATATTTCGCCGTTTTTCTCATATCAAAGCAGCCGTGAAGTATTATATTCTAGACAGATTGTCAATATACTTGAATTTCGGCGATTTTTTTGGATTTGAGTTAAAGGTCCAAAAAAATTGCGTGGCTTCTACTCGCCAACATCGATGAAGAAGAGGTCTTTCATTGATTCTTCGAAATTTGCTAAAATCTTGACCACTTCCCAATCTCTTTGAGTTATCTGATACATATAATATTGAAGTAAAGGAAAAGGGGTATTAATTACAAAATAATCACACATTTATAATATTTTACACAGCAACAACATAGCTTAGTTCATATAGTTTCTTCAGATTAGGTTTAAAATACAAGAATAATCCCGCAAGTCTCCATTAATACGGAATATTTTCCAATAATTTCATAAATCACTAAAGCTTAGGATACACTGCACAAAATTATATTTACAATACGTACATAAGAAAACAGAAATATATAGGAACACAAAAATAATAAACAAACCATGATATATAAAAAATAGTAGTGTCCAAAAAGGTATTATAAAAGTGAAATAACAAAATTAAATTAAATATTAAAAATATTTTTTAAAAACCACGTTTAGGTATATTTAGGAATACTGTTGTTGATGGAGGGAAAAGCCCGTGCTTTCATTTTCCGAATGAAACAAAAATTTTGTGGCCGAAAATTTATTTTTCTACTAAAAAAATTCATGTAATATAATTTTATATTTTTTGTCTTAATAGTACCAAGCATAGAAAATAACTTCTAGGTAATAAAAATAAGTAGGAAACTAGCGCCACCTTTTACTGAGCTCATTAACTCATAATTTCCCATTGATAAATCAATTGTGATGGAATAGTTGATTAATTAGTGAATCTAATTGATTCATATATTGTCATCAAGAATATGTCTGTGTGCAAAATTTCAGCTCGATTTGACATTGGGAAGTGGGTGACATATCGATTATAAAATTACGTCTAGACAAACAAATAAACAGGTGAAGCTAATATAAGCGTGGTAATGAGTGCAGAAATATTAATCAAAGCATTATACATGAATACAGGATGGTTACAAAAAAATTTAGGTGTATCCAGGAAAATAAAAACAATTGTGACAAACAAATATATATCCCAAACGTATATAAACATAATTCTATGAAAAAATGTCTTTAACTTTTTTTGTGGCTTGTTAATGAATTGTTGAGGAATACATATATCCGATTCAATATTAAACTTTTTTTAAGTTTTCGCCTTTAATCATAATAAATATTTATATTATATTCTTGAAGAAGGACTATTTTTTTCAACATTATATTTAATAATTAGGGGAACCCGAGGCGGAATGGGGTAGCAGGGCGGGATGGGGCTCGCTACCCTCGACAGAGACGTGTGACCTTCACACAAAACGTTCAGTTCACTGCGCTGTACCTTACGGATTGGTCGCTTTTATTATCAGAGAGCGATTAGTTTGGATTTACTTACAAATCCTAATATTCGCTCTGCGACATCAAGGTAATTACACTATACACCATTCTGTATTCGGAAAATAACATTACAGGTTTATTTCGATATACTTTTGACTGACTAAAAGACTAGTTGAAGACTAAAGACTTGACTCGAGGTCAACAAATATAACGACCATAATACTTGTGTTTTAAATAACGTTACGTTGGGGCACAATGAGTGGAGCGCAATGGGGTACGCCCCTTTCCGCTCCTGATAAATTTGTACTTCTCATAATAAAATGCAAGTTTATTTGACGTGCAGACGGTGCGTAAATATGTTAGAAAAACCAGCCGGTTTTCCGAAGCTACGAAGGAACATTCTGTCCTCTTACTTCTTACTCATACGTCTTACATAAAGAACTTGGCAGTAAAAGATATAGCTCGTGACAATTATCTAATAGTGTTGTGCTTCTCTCCCTGATCCCACAAATTACAGCCATTAGAGGTTGCCGCCATGAAACCTTTAAGCTTGTATTATAAGAGGATTAAATAATGAAGTGGATCAAGTCGCACCCAAGAAAAGTGGTCCAGCTTTTTGACACATTCGCGCTTTTTGGCTAAGTCTTCTTAAATGGAGCAGAACAGCCATTAAAACCTTTGAGAAAACTGGTATCTAGCCATCCAACTTTAATATATTCACGGATGATGACCTTCTTCCAACAACAACAAGCACAGGTACCTAGGAGAACCTTGAGAGAATAATACAGAAAGCGCTGACGGCACCAGTCGCCACACTGTCATCTATTCAAACACTGACTATTTAAATATTTGATTCCACTGGCCGTGCCATTGCCGACACAAAACTTTCTATCACATCCCTAAAGGACATTACTAGACTGAATTAGAAGAATCTTTATAAAGACATAAAAAATAAAGGAAGTAAAAAATAAAAAATGAAACGAATACTTATGTTTAAAAGAAAAGAAAACAAACCCAAGAGAATGAAAACAAAGCCAAAGAAACAAAAATAATCGTAACTGAATCTGAAGAAAGCTCGGAAAAAGAATACGCGGCCTGCTTGTATTGCCATGATTTGTGCTAGAAGTCTAATGAAGGCTGGTATTTTTATGGCGTTTGTAAAAAAAAGGCACACATGGCGTGTGCTGGACTACAGTGATGATGATGACAATATTTCCATCTGCGAACTTTGTCAATAAATGATACCCCATTGTGCCCCTGGTTCATTTCCCATTCTGCCCCGGAGGGGTGGGGCCCACCTCCCCGGGGCAGAATGGAAATTTCACTTTTTTTTCAAACACATATTTTTGATAGTAATTATTTATTTAGAAAAGTTTAGCATTAGTTTCTTTGAAGAGAAATAAGTAAATAAAAATAAAAATTAATAAATACAGGTGTTATTACTTTCAAACTCTCACAAATTGTGATCAAAGCTTAGCTACCCCGTTCCGCCCCGAGTTCCCCTACTTACATGTTAGTAATACATTATTAGAATTCTTATCTATTTCTTCTTCTCGTAATTTATCTGTTCAGCAGAGGTTGGTTATCATTTCGGGTGTCATAAATTTATTTACCGCCACTCAGAAAAGTTGTTAAATAGAAGACGGACCAAACCATTGTCTTGAGTACTATGGCGGAGTGCATTTTTCTCCAAGGACTGATTTCCAAAAATCTTTTTCTGCATTATGAGCTAAAGGTCAGATATATTAGATTGATGTATAATCATTCTCTGCTTTTTAATTCAATTGACATTTATCATAAAATAATCATTTAAAAGGATTATGACACTAAAATATGTATCGAAAATCATACCCTAATTAGTAGAATTGAAGAAATGAGAGGAGCACTCAATTGGATGGAAATAAAAAAATAGCCGGAAAACATAAAAATATAGTTTCTGTAAAAAGAATATAGAATTGTAGATTATAGGATGTTAATTATAGATTATTGAGGGAAATTAATGATAGATTGTAATCGTATTATTATTTTATAGTTTATCGGGTAATATAAAATATGTAAATGTAAATATTTAAATAAATATAGAATGTGGCAAAAAAATTTAAACTGAACTGTAAAATACTATAATAAATATACGATTTGTAATATTAACTTTCATAAGAAATGAAAAATAAATTTAAAAAATCATATGTTAAATAGCCTCCAAGAGTCATGAGTTTACTCCTTTGGATTACTTTTTGTGGGACTATTTGAAATCAATGGTTTATTCAAACAAATTACAAACACTTGATGATTTAAAATTGATCATAAAAAACTGCGTTCGCGACAATAGGCCTAATTTATTTGATAAAGTCATCAAAAATTGGGTTCAACGAATTCACTCATTAAAATCATAAATAAAGTAAATTAAGCCGACACAATTTTAACGTTTGCACTTAAAATAAATTAAAATTTTGGTTGTATCTTAAATTGCCTTCGTTTTGTTTCATTTTAAAATTACATCGTTCTTAATGATAAACCCTATATATTATATTTTTCCACTGTAATATTATTCAAATATACAGAAACATTTGTTGTATCAAATACATTCATCAAAATTTCCTGACTTACAAATAATGTAAAATTCATCTGTGCAGATATAATACAAATTACATACACTAGCAGGAAAGCAATCGGCTTAGCCGATTCTTAGCTTCCTGCTAGGCCCTGCGGGCGGCTATTGTGGCCACTTCGCGGCCAATGATGGCCGTTCCACGGCCAGCGATGGCCGCTGCGCGGCCAATTGTGTTTGCTGTGCAGCAAACACAATGGTTTACCTATGCCTACGTCAGCCGCTTCGCGGCCAATTGTATCTGGCAAATTTCCATTTTTGCTATTGTGGCCGCTTCGCGGCCAATTGTATCTAGCAACTTTCCATTTTTCCTATTGTTGTGCAGCAAACACAATTGTTTACCTATGTCTACGTCAGCCGCTTCGCGGCCAATTGTTTCTGGCAAATTTCCATTTTTAATTACGGGTAGTTTAGACATAATTAAGACAAAGTATTTATTCGGTATTTCTAACCGATTAATAAGTCAGAGCGGAATAAACCACAGTTCGATAGGTAGGTACCTACTCTCTTCTCTTCTCGCAGTGTTGATTACTTTTATACAACATTATAAAAAATTAATCTTTCTTTAATTTGGTTTGTTACATAAAAAAATTAATATTAAAAATGAATGTTCAAAACCAAAAAGTGTAATTAAAATTTCAACAAAAAAAATTTTCTCGACCGTAAAAAAAAAAATCGATCCTGCCAGGATTCGAACCTGGCATCTTCTGATCCGCAGTCAGACGTGTTATTCGTTGCGCCACAGGACCCGATAAGCAACGTGGCAAAATTATTGTATACAAATAGAAATCATCATACGGAGACAGAAACAAACGACATTGGTTAGGGTAATTAATATTCTTTGTTTAATTTTGTTCGTTACAAAAATAAATTAATATAAAAAATGAATGTTCAAAACCAAAAATGTAATTAAAATTTCAACAAAAAAAATATTCTCGACCGTAAAAAAAAATTCTCCTGCACTGAATACCTTAAGGATCTGTCAGATTCAGACATACTTCGACATATTTTGTCGATGTTATTTAAAAAATAATAATAAATATACCATACCTACTGTAAAGTAAAATATTGATTTGTTGAAAATTTAAAAAATAATAATCAAAATAATCTGAGTAAACTAATTCTTAGCAGGCGAACCCCGCTTTGAAAAAATAATTACCGTATCAAAACAGATGTCTTATAGGTGTCTTTTAAAAGTTGATCGACGTCGATAAAACAATTGAACAAATTCAATGTATTCCTTACCCAGTGTCCGTAATGGTAATTGATTGTAACAATGTGTCCGGAAATTTTTATAATGAAATAAGTATTTTGAATGTGTTGAATTAGAGACTGGGTGCTACATTACCAAAGGCAGAACTGTCTAATTGAGAATGAATAATTTAACACAGAATTCAGTAGACCGAAGGGTGTGGCATTCTATCCTCTCTGCCTGTACTATCTGAGTGGAAACGGCGTAATGGTAAATACTTAGTTACTATTTAGGAAGTCTATGAGAATCCTTCTCTTTCATAAATGAATGCACAGAACTTCGCCCATCTCGCATGCAATTCGAATAGCAACAATTTGACGGTTATTAAAAAACTAATTTTACGATTAATTATAAAGAATGTATATGAACCATATAAGTATTTATTTATTTAATATTCATGGAAGACCAACAGCACAACAAAGAAGCATAGAAAACATTAATATAATATAGATGGCCAATTACAGATCTCCACATTTAGTCTTCTCTTCCACATTCTACTCAGTCTTCTACACTACACACACGTGTTACGACATTTCCTGTCACAACCCTCATCCCAACTACATATCCTCTATCCTCTCACTCCTATTCCCATTAGCTTTATTATATATTATTATATATTTTACATCAATATGTCTCATTTTTGTTCTGGATCTCTATAAATGATTTTGTTACTGTTGGTTACTTGGTGGCATTATAAATTATTATTCTTTTGAGATTCCTAAAAAATAAATAATAAAGTTTATACATTTTGTGCCTCAATCATTCATTGAAATTATAGATGTTAGATTGTCAATATGGTAGCAATATTTAATTAAACCAAAAAATATTCAACCCATTCTTTAAGTAAAATTACAAAAAATGCTGAATATGTTGTGAAAAAAAATATATAAAAAGAGTGACTTCACTAGGAAAAATTAGAAACCCTGTAATCAAAAATATTAATGAATTAGATATGGCATAGTGTCATAGCTCGACCTCAAAGACCATCAAAGACCGTGAGGGGTATCGGAGATCATGCCGTTCCTCCACTTCATCATTCTCTCCTATACCTTGGCACCAACGCGCGCCATAACTAAGTCACATTGTAAACGAAACCTGCAAACCCAGTGAATACATCTGATTATTTTAGTCCTGATTACATGCGTGCCTCCCTTACATTGCATACATCACTACACTTCTCTGAACACGGAAGAAGTCGTGTGGTAGAGCCGAGCTTCTCTAAATCGGTGATCGCTCACCCCCAATCCCTCTCCAAAACATTGAAATATGTTATCAAGAAGGCAGCCACCCCTGATGAGATCAGATCGGAAAATGTTCTGAAGTTCACTCATGTGACAAGAGCGCCGACAGTATTACATGTTACACAAATATGAGAATCATCGCGGCATAGTAGCTCTCGAGGAGGTGGAGACGTTCCCCGAGAAGAACACAATGATTCAATTACACGCCGACAATAGGATTCTCCGGGAAACAAAAACAGATTTAAACTGGCGTCATCTTTAGAGATTTCTTCGTCTTATTCACGCCTCGGTTTGCGTCACAACATGCGAGGGCCTCCCCGCCTCCTCGCACCCCGCACCCCACATCCCCGCCGCGATAGGGGTCGTCAACAATATATAATTACGTTTTTAGTCACATAAGAGGTAAATGGATTTAATTAAGTCTAACAGAATCGAAAGAAAAAAATGATATCCTAAAATATGGGTTTGGCTTTGCCTCAAAAATTGTGGTAGAACTGTACATATACGTTAAGGGTATACATCTTGTACATTTATTGCATCTTGCCCGCGCAGCTTCGCACGCCTAGATTTTACTAACTTTTAGTCATGTTTTATCAATTTGTGTATAACCTAACCTAACCTTAACATATAAATATAAGTCGTCGCGAATTTTTTTTGAGAACTTTTTGAGTTCTACAACTTCTCTGTGCAAAGTATTTAAATATCTCTTAACGTTAAGGCAGCATTCATAAAAAACGCATCCCTCATCCATTTTTTGTCGACTTTAGTTGTAAAATAGGTCACTACGAAAATCCCTTTTATTTTAACGGGATAATATAAAGCCTTTGTCCACCCTGAGTCCACTCTAAATATTGGTGAAAGAATTTTTGAAATCGGATGAGTAGTTTCGGAGATTACCTCCTACATCCAAACTAACAAACTTTGCCTCTTTATATATTAGTATTGATTGAGCTCTAAATACAAGGTGTATTATGTACATATGCTTTGATGATATTGACAAAAAAATAATGACGTTGAGGAATATCACAGAATATAACTCTAACTTAACTATAACAACCAGCCCTAAACATATTATAATTTAAAACATTTTTCAAAAATAGATTGAAATTATAGAATGAAATACATTAGTGAAAATATCAAGTAATTAATAAATTTTACTCTTTACACAACTACATTCACCCTACTATTTATAAAAAGGCTGAGTGAGAATTTGTGAGAATAAAAGTGAGAACCGGGCAAGGTAGCGATCCACAAATCAATTTCGAAGTAAGCATTGTCTTATGTTATAAATATTATATTTGCAGTTCCGATTGTTGTCATTCTGCACGAGAATACGAGCCGAAAGTATTTCGTCTACATTAATAATTTCACCGTCATCCTGGTTTCCTGATCTTAGTTCTTTAGTTTATTACTACACCTGGTTAGTAATATCGGCTTTCACGATTTTTTTCAGGCCTTGAATCAAAAGCCCGTCGCAAACCTCGCGTGGATTCCACCTGCAGTTTAGTGTAGAGTGGTAAAATGGGAATATCATTGTACGGGACATATCGCCGGCAGAATCTGTGGAAGGGTTGTATCCCGGGAGCGCGAGGGAGTGAGACACTTCCCCTTCTTACATAACCAATCAGATCGGTACTCGTGTCTATATTCAGCTGGCTGATAACGAAGCCGCAGCCGACTATTTACATAAACTTCAATAATATTTTTATCATGTAACATCGCGATATTTAATTATTATTCTTTTTTATTTTCCTTATTCATCATCATGAGAAGAAGATTAAATTATTGTACTATTTAGTCGCATTGAAGAAGAAAGCGGGAAATCTGATCTCAAGATAAATAAAGAAAAACAAAACTGATGCTTATTGACAAATATAGTCAGCTTTCCCGGGTATCCTGATATCCCTCCAGTCTTGAAATTGTCAAGGGCTTTAATTACCTCAGATATATAATTACCGCGAGTCAGAAGTCAAACGACAGATCTGTAAAGCAAAAAATGGTACGTCCAGACTTGAAAAGATATGGAAAAACCGCGGTTTATCCATAACAACCAAATTCAGGCTTGTAAGATGTTAAGTGCACTTAATATTTCTTTATAGTGAAATTGTGGACGCACAAATGTCTTCATACTACAAGAACTAAGAATGAAGGAGATACTCTCAACCACTTGTCTGAAGAGAAGATATCCTGGAGAAGCGTGATGTGATGGGCTGCGTGGAAGATCGAAGAGGAAGAGCAAGATCCTCTACTCATTGGATCGACCAAGTGCAAAACCTACAGGTGTTGTGTCTGGTGACAACTAAGATCTGCAGGATGTTGGGAAAGATGGAGGAGAGGAGTCAAGAGGGTGGGAGGTCATGAAGATAACTATTCTCAGTCATGAGGGACCGACGTGGACGATGATTCACCATATATGGCACAAACTGTAACCTTTTAAATGTCATAAGCGAGTTAATATCCCAAACTTTTCGTGCCATTGAAAGCCATGGGCTCGATTACACGCTCTTTTCGACTTTACATGAACGGAATCAAACAATATCACCGGTGCCACATGACTATTTTAAATTGTTCTACTCGATCATATTACCAAGATGGGATCTCAGCTTTTAAAATATATCTAAAGTAAAGACCTTATAATTCATACCTAATATTGATTGTTTATTGTCTATTGTTTATTGGTAGTGGAATCAAGCCTCGTTCCAGGCCAGCAAGTTAGTCCTATTTTTCACAGCACAAGTGTTTAGCTTAGTTTAAAAATAATAAAAATATAATGTGACAACTCTTTTTTTTTATTTTTTATTTCTGGCAAAGGTTTTTGTTATTATTTAATAACATATACTAGTATCTGTAAATACAGGTATCTCAACCATTTTTTGAGAGTACAAACATTTACAGAATCTTCAGACAAACATTGAAAAAAACAACCATATAGAGATTTCGGAGAAAAATGTATTCCCATAAAATTTAACCCATCAAAAGTTATAAATTACTGTATTTATTATTATAATTATCAGCTTCTCTGCTGCTTAATATGAATCTCCCCCAAAATTGCCGATTCTCCGTCATCAACCCTTCTCACACATATGCGGTTCGCCACTCTTCCGATGTCGTCGCTCCATCAATTTCTATTTTAAATTATTTAAATGCAATGATAATATGTATCTATATATTTATATAATGACTCGTATAACTCCAACTTATTATTACTCGTATAACAGAAACCAGACCTCAAATAAGAATAAAAATTCCTACCTTCACATGACAGGATACTGGTATGCAGGACTGCCTTTCTTGTATCCAATATTCTTCTCATATGATGATGACACAATACACTCGACATTACGATATTACATTACAAAATTGTCAATGCGGGATATACTTAATATATAATGCGTAAGCAGTGGTCCAAAATCGAACAAAGACTGATGACTCGCTCTACTGACGAGGAGTTGATCTACGACAATAGATGTCGTTATAGGCATTTAAGGTGGACAGAATTAGAATTTAAGGATCGGAAAAAAGTATTAAATAAAGAAAAATTATTGGTGGATTTTCATCTCATTGATGTCTAGTCCAGCGACAATCATTATCTCCATTATTTCTTCATCCAACATTGGCCAAACCAGCAGAACTTTCGTTCATATTCCTTTATGTTACCAAGAATATTTTAATACCTTAGCTAAATTACGTTCTGCGTTGTTCCTAAATTGTGTTCAGTTCATTTTTCATTCATGTTCAATTCATTTCATTCAGTTCCTAAATAAATCACATTCTGAGATCTTTACTGAATCTTGAGCCAAGTCTTTGACCTTTTCTAACTAGTAAATTGATCAAGTATCTCAAAGAGAATCCACCTAGGTACCCCGTAGACGAAGCCGCAGTAACAGTTATCTGTATGCGACACGGTGTTTTGTTGCTGTTTCGACAAAGAATTACAACATTTTTTGTGGACTTAGTGAGAAAATTTGCGTTGTGTTTTTCACATACTTGCAAATTTTCGCCGAAAGCGATGAAATTAAACGTTTATTATTTTGTTCTGTATGCAGCACGGTGTATTGTTACTATTTCGACAAAAAATAACATTTTTTGTGAAATTGGTGAGAAAAATTGCGTTATATGTTTTTTAAACTGATATATGTATGTGTTTAACTCTAGATTTAAAGTCTCAACAAATTGTACGGGGTTTTGAGATTTACCTCAACTAAATCTTTGAAATATGACGTATCGTGTCTCATTTCTTATACACGAGTCAAAAAGTCAGGTAGTCCTCGCTTTAAAAACCAATTAAAATGAATAAAACAAACATTTAAATACCTAGTATGCAAAATTATTTCATTTTCCTGCGTGGAATTTCCCGAATGGAGTGTACTTACATGAGATGTTTCTGTAAGTGGCATTTCTTTTTACAGAAACATAGAACTTACAGTAAACTTGGCACAATATGTCGCCAGATTTATGTCAACTGCCGCCCCACTGCGCAATTTCTTACCTTCAATTACGCCGGAAACCCGCCTGAGGGGTGAATCTAATGTATGCAACTCCGTTACTGTGTACCTTATCAATGGAGTTCTATGGAGAGATTTTACCGAAATAGTAAAAACGGTTTCAGATTAGGATTCAATTGGGTCAGTGTCACATACCATGCAATACGTACATTATGTCAGGGTACTGGTACATGGAAGCGTTTTTAGAGGCGGTGACATTTTAGTATCCGATGTGCAGTGCGGCAGAGCTATCGAATGTTTAATAAACTAAAAATGCGGAACCAAAAAATATATTTTGGCACATATCGTCAGAACTACTCATTTGCACTTTAAAAGCTCTTTATTCAAATTTTTACTCCCTTTCTTTTAACTCGTAGCGTCTGATTGCTTGCTTGTCTAACGAAAAAACTTTGGATCGATTTTTAACCCTTTTCCCGTGATCCAATCGAGCTGAAACTTTGCAAGCAGACTTGTGGTGACGATCAAAAAGATCTATCAAATTTTCGTTAAATAAAATTAATAATTATAGTATATATAATTTTGGATTTTTCAAATTTTTAATGGTTTTTTCATACAACTCAGTAAGTTGTATGAAAATACTCCGACGCATCTGGTAGACACGTAACCCGAAAATGAGAAAGGGAGTATTGTAAAAACGTGTTTTTTATGGGTTAGTTTTTTAATCATATTTTTAAAAGAAATGTATAATATTTGGATAAACCAATTTTTCTTTGAACACGTTAATAGAATACATAACTCTATGTCTATCTTGAGGAGAGTATTCGCGAAAACGGCACTATATAAGTTATCCAATTATTATTATTATTATTATTATCTTAAATACACAGCAACATAAAACACAATAAATTTCCTAATTTATGATTTGTTAACAAATAAATAGTAATTGATTTGTAATTTTTATTGTAGTTAATTTTACCACCCTAGACATCGTCGTACATCATCACTATAGATAAAATGTTCGCACCTAATCCCAATTTTAATAATTTTGTTGTCTGTCTGTCCGTCCGTCCGTCCGCGTAACTTCGTGTAACGTTCGTAACTTTTTAAAAGTAATTTTTTTTCGTAAAACTTTTTAAAAAGAAATTTTCTCACAAAAAAATTTTTTTTTTTTTTATAAAATCAATAAATACTTATTCGCTAGGTAAAAGTACCGTCATTTTTGACGGGTCACAGATGGTTAATAAATAAATTCTTTAAATATCAAGTACATTGTTGAGACGATTTTTTAAGACTTTTTTTACATTTTTTTCCTTTTTTTAGATTTTTTTAAAAAATAAATAAATACTTATTCCCTAGGTAAAAGTACCGTCATTTTTGACGGGTTACAGATAGTAAATAAATATATTCTTTAAATATCAAGTAAATTGCTTATACGATTTAAGACTATTATCATGTTGCAGATTTTCATGAATTCGGAAGGGTTTCCGAATTCATGAAAATCTGAAACATGATATTTATAATGATAAATAGTTTATAATTATACATAGATAAAAGGCTTTAGAATCTTAGGTGAAAGCTAGTCTGATTATTCAATTTTTAGTATTTCTACACTAGCAAGAATTATAAGATAAGCTATGGCTATACGAAACTATGAAACATCAAATTTAATCATTTCGTTGTCTGTCCGTCCGTCTGTCTGTCTGTCCCCGTAACTTTGTGTAACGTCCGTAATTTTATTCGAATTCTAGGCTAAAAAACGCAATTAAACGGCCTGAGATGGGGGCTTGAATCCCGGGCCAGCAAACCCAAACCGGCTGCTCAACCCATCTTGCTATGGCCGCCTCTCCGTGGACGGCCAAAAATATATTATAAATATAATATATTAGGGCTTAGCAAAGACGCGAACCAATGTTCCGTCATTTTGATGGGTTGTAGCTAGTTCATTATTAATCTTTGTAAAGGGGATAAATATAATAACTTTAAACATTAATATTTGTTTCCAAAACATAAGATATTTATTTATTTAACCAATTTGGGGATTGTTTTCAGGATGTCTTCTAATATTTTTCTCTTCTGTTAAATAAATATTGACCTCACTTCTTTTATACAGGGTGTCGGGTAGCTAGTAGCCAAACTTTTGAGGAGTTTTCTTCATTCAATTTTCAATAGAAATTATTCTACGTACCCTAGCTGAATGAATGTGGTTAATAGTTCAATGATGTTGGTATTATAAAATATTTCTTGAACGAAATTTGGAATCCAACAACAGTTTTACAATGAAACAATTATCCAAAAAAAAAATATTTTCAAAATATTAATTTTAATTTATCTAGATATTTGATCGCTTTCCATATGTAGAGAAACAGTTGCTAAGGTCTATTAGTAATATGTTTTTGTGGTTAATATGGTTCAGGTAAGAAATAATAAATAAATTTAATTACAATTAAAATTTAATTACTTTTTTCAGAATTTATTTATTAAAATAGAAACTATCAACAGGTCCTTAATGACCCAGATAAATTGTCTTAAGATAACATTATGGCAATCCTCTGGCAATACATAATACAATTAAAAGTTTTGTCGTAAATCAAAAAATAAAAGTAGGAATTAGATTGGTAATAAACAACAACACTATAAAAATATAATTACAACACAATTAATAGAAAATTATATAGATAGATGATGTTTTAATTTACAATAATTTCTTTAGTCTTGTATTTAGGTCCATTTCGATAGCCTTTGTATTTGCTGTCACAATCTCCATCAATTATTTCGGTATAAAACGCGGGTTTTATATGTGCAGAGTCATTGTAATATTATTGGAAACGATGCCAATATTTCCCCTAATAACTATTTTCATTATGCCCTGAGTATAAATAAGTTTATGTAATCTTTTTATTGGATTTTAAATAAAAGCATTTTATCAAATATATCCATTCTTATTTGCAATTTGTTGAGTTATTTTTATTTCGTGGTTGTAATTAGTTATAATGAGTAGGGTAGTTATAATCAGTCGGTTTAGCATGGAATGGAAGCTGGCCATTTTTTATGCGTGAGAGTGAGATGAACCAAGCTTGCAAGTGTAAATTACTAAAGATGTTGTAAGAAGCATGCCTAGTCATAAAATAAATAATCCATCACAAGACGACAATTAGGCTGGCACATGTTGGTGGCAAACAAAATGATTCCTAAACCTGATTTATATGGAAGACCTATCTACCGTAATTCTTTCAGAACGACTTTGTAAAAAGTTTCTTGATATCGCACCAGCAGGTGGGTATGTGACATTTGAACTTATTTAATTACACGGGAAACTTTTTTACTTAAAGTCAGGGGCGGAGGCCCGATTCGATATACGCGAGGACTGAGTGCCTACATATCCGCGGCGGGTGGAATTGAGGGGAAACGAAAGGGAAACTTTTCAGAGTCAACAAAGTATCTACAAATAATATAACAATTCAAAAACCACGCACGATTTTCAACTGTAAAATGAAAACAACAACCAATTTTTATCAAGACTTTAGATTTATGGTACTAAACAAAATGTGTCGGTTTAAAAAAAATGGTTGAATAGCCGTTTTTGAACAAAATTGAAAAATTAGAAAACAGGATTTTGAAATAAAGATTGAATAAAAAAAATTAATGAATGAAACTGATTTAGGAAAGAAATACAACTTTTTAAAAATTGATAATGTGTGGATGTTCTTACGGTGAAATTAGTGAACGTGGCATTGTGTAACGTAAAAAAGAACGTTAAGTCAGCTCATACATGTCATGTTCATTATTATGTTTGTGCTTATGTTCGTCTTTGTGTTTCTTGTTCTTCTTCTTCATGAGACAATAGCTTAATCTCTGTGAGACATCGATAATTTATCTTAATTAAAAAAAAAGTTTAAAAAAATAAATAAAGATAAATAGGTGTGGGTACACGCAATGGGTTCACTTGAATAATCTTACTATTTTCAAACTAAGCAAAACGCGTGGCCCATGAAAAGAATAATTTGTTAATCCGAGATGAAGCTCGAACTCGCGATCACCTGATTACTAGGAAAGTGCAAAATATAAAAATAAATGTTTAAAATACTCGAATTATTTTTTTTTAATTTACTTAAGTATATCGCCTCCGACACATGCATATTGTAGTAAAGTTGCACAGTAAAAAATTTAGTATTTGAGGCAAACAATAAAAGAACAAAGAATTCAGATGTATTATTCGACCACCTGAAAACGATTAAATCAAATTCAGTACCAAGTGAGAGAGTATTTTTTATATTAGGAAATTTAGTACCTAGAATAAGCACAATATAAGGCAATCGTTCAGAAGCAATCACATGTTACATTTCCTGACGGAAAATAATAATTAAATTAATATTTATAATTTCTATTTTGTACGGATTGTAGTTATCTGTATAGTTTTGTATGTAGTACAAATTGAAAAAATTTATGATTAGTCTACAGATCTTATATTTTTTATATAAAATCGATTTAACCGTTTTTTTACATATTGGGAAATAATTTTTACACTTTGGGGGTAATATAATTAAGAATATCATCACAATATAATTTTGCAATTTGTGAAGAAATATTAACAATTAAGGAGATAAATGACATCCAAGTTTTGCTTTTTTTCAATATTTCTGACCTGTCTTCTGTTGGAGTATAATGAAATTAAATTATTTCGAATATTAAAAATTCATTAGTTTTGATTCGAGTCAAATAAAATTATTAATTGCAAAAAAATCTGCTCCCAATTTTTGTATTTTACCTAAAATGGTGGATGCAGAAATGTAATATGTTACTCCAGATCCATATTAGTAGCTGATCACATGCATGGTTGACCTGTAAGAAAAGAGGGGACCAGAGATTGTCGTTTGTCAGTACCTAGTTATTTTTATGTTTGAAAACTTTTATAACACTCATTGTTCACGTTGATGCCACTGTAAACTTGCAAGGTGCGTTTTTCAATTTCATCTTCGTGTATAAGCAGTTACAAGCTGATCAAATGATAGATGATCACTGAAAAATTACTCCGCTATCAACTAGCGATACGTCTGGATCCTACAAATTTGGGCAAAAAAATTAACCGATTAAATTAACCGATTAATATTTAATTTAGAAATAGATAACTCAAATTATGGTAGTTTTGAGATATTTACGCCAAAAAAATTTTCTAATAGCAAGCTATATTTAATGCTAAAACTAAATAATTTATACATACAAGAAAAATTAAATATGATTAAATGCCATAAATAAATATCTAGTTATACTAAGATTCTATTAATTATATTAGAAAAAAATGTGCATTTAGGTTTGATTTGCGATGAGAATAAGATCTTTAACAAGCGTGAAAACTTTAACTGAAACACTTTACAGTAATCTAGTTCTAGTATTGAGCCCACGACTTCATCTCATATTTAACTCATGATAGAATTTTTCAATCCATTTTAAGAACATCTGGATTGAATACATTCAAAATAAAACACACAATCAACCGTAAATAGGAACATATGTACAGGAAAAAATGCGATCCATTCAGCTATAAAATTTTATGAAAGATATACTACCTATATAATACATGCAAAGCAAAATATTCAACGAATATAAAGTGGAGCATTTACCTAAAATTCACAAAGGTCATTAGTTCGAGAGAGAGACATTTTTTTTTAATTAATATGTATTGTAGATATATATAATATATGATATATATATGTATAATATTGGTGGATTTCGCATTAACGTTGTAGAGATTATTCATGATGGTTATTAAATTGGGTGAAAAACATAACCTTTGTTCTTTTTTCCTGTGTTTAAATATATATTTTTATTTTACTACTCAAATTTCGAGAGTATCATAATAACTCACCGACAGGTGATGTATTGAAGTATCGAGTATGTTATTAAGGAAGGCTAGCGGCCTTTGAGATGTGGTGCTACAGGCACATGGCGAGGATCCATTGGTCAGAACATATCCGAAACGACGAGGTGTTGAGCAGGGTGGGCGAAAAGAGGCGGCTCCTGAACAGAATCGAGCAATTTGGATAGGCCATAATAAAAGGCATACGAGCCTGCTTTTTACCATCGTCGAGGGAAATGTTAAAGGCAACAATCGTAGAGGCCGCCCGAGATCAAGCTACGTAAACCAGATTATCGGAGATGTGCACTGTAGCACCTGCCAAGAAATGAAGAGACTGGCAGGTGACAGAGAGGAGTGGAGAAATTGACTGCTTGTTGCAGACCAATCCTAAGATTGCGACGCAGAAAAAATGTTATTAAAAATCAATACCTTATCTGTCGATGAGAGATTTCGATACTCTCGAGACTTGAGTATTAAAATGTAAAAATATAATTGAATTCACATAAAGATAATATTCCTTAAGTTTCTCACCCAATTTAAGGTTGTAGATTTGTTTGTAATACAGTAGAGAAGAAAAGGTTGCTATAATTATTTGGACTCATGGGAGATAGTATAGAAAATATGGACACATGTGACTCAAGAGAGGATAGTATAGAAAATATGTAATGCGAATATTAGAGGCAACAAAAATAAAGGACCCCCGAGAAAGATCTGAATTGTCGAAGTAAACTAGTTATTAGAAGACGGCCCTTATTAACAGTCGACGAACGTGCGTCAGAAGATATATATTCATAAGTATGTATAAGTTATGTACACAGAAAATATATAACGAGTAACAAAACGGAAAGTGTGTCATCATATTCTCTTTGCCCTTGTGGAAATAACTCATATTGTATATTTTACATTTATTTTACAGTAAGTAACTTATATTGGAAGTTTTAAAAAATTAATTCCAGGAATTTTACTATGCGAAGAACCAATACCAATTTCCAACGATAGCCAAATGATTACAAATAATTCCTTTTTTTCTATTATTTTAGTTTTTTTCTGCGGAGGAGTCTTGACACTATTGGGAGGTATGTCGTACGTGGTATGCAATTTTTTTAATCCGAAAAAAATTACTTAAGTTGTAATTCTTACCATTCAAAAATATACATGTTAAACAAAGTTTCCATCGTAAGGCGCGAATCGCGAAAAAAATCTTAAATTCCTGTGATCATTACGGCTACCAATGACGACAGTATTTTTGTTTTAAGAATGAATTAAAACAACTCCCTGATTTACCTGAACTTACCATAATACCTTTTTCCTTGAAATTAATTAAAATAATAAATTTTCAAAACATAATTAGGAATACATTTATCTGGTTTCGTAAGGAATAATAAATCTTTTGTCTCGAGATAGCGTCGTAAAACTTGAGTCCTGATAAGTTATCGTAATAAGCTGCGTAGGTAGACGTCGAGAGACACACGCGAGTGTATCCACACACACACACACACACATCCATACCGCATGTACACATCATGTGTACCGTTGTTGGCAAAAATGAGAGGTCCTCCGACGCACACACGCACAGGTCCGCGGACGCACGCACACGCACGCACACCACAAGCGGTGTCGGGCGGGAAAATTAAAATTCTATAACGAGGTTTCCCTCCCCCGGCCCCGCGCCGCCGCCCCGGCCCTAAACCAACACGGACGTGTACATACAGCCGTGTAAAATGCGCGCCGATCAATACGGACGTCTTAAAGTACGGCTCTTAGTTAAGAAGAATAATAAGAAGGAGGAAAAGTACCGCTCACGCTCACACATACACACAAACATTCACACGTACGCAAATTCACGTATCATAAATTCAGCGGGGGCGAATCACGGGGGCAGCTCGGAACGGGCGGACGGAGTTTTCCAAGAAAGGTTCATTTAAAAAGTTAACAACATTTTTATAACATTTTTGGATGTTAATTGGTTGCACGTCATTTTAATACCTTACAAGAACATTTTTTTACAGTACAGAAATAAATAGACACTACTTACCTGTTTTAAGATATTTTATATAGACAGTATTTATAATAATTCTCGATTCAAACAAAATGTGAATCACTCGAACATTATCTGTAGGCAAAAAAAAATTGAATGAGACTTTTGAAGCAATCCAAAAAAAATATGTCACAAAAATACATTCACTGTTTTTTTTTTTTTTCATCAACAGCCCAATGGTACATTAAAAATATAATAAACAATTCCAAAGTAATTTATATGACTTATTACGTATTTACACATACAACTTTCATCACTTTGTTACACAGTATTCCAGTGTCCTGAAATGCATCGTTCTCAAACTTTTAAAACACATAGGACCAGTTCTATTTTTTTTTTGTTTTAATAGTCTAAAAAATTGACATTCAAAATAAAACAATCGATATTCTTTATTTTATGTATCCTGTTATCATATTGAACATAATAAACATTTTCCCATCCCCGATAATAATAAATTCGAATATCCATCCATAACATCCTCTCCAATAGTTCAACTTAATCCGTTTTCAAAATTATTACAATTTAGAAATTGTTATTATATAAAATGAAAACATTCACTTTATATGCTTTTTAATAAAATACTCTGAATTAGATATTTTTGAATATTTAGATTTTTTAAATATTTTAGTTTAATAAACATTAAAATCATTGAGTTCATCTATTACTATATCGCATATGTATGTCGTTGGTATGAATCATTAATCAAAATATATAATTCTCTAAGTTAAAATGTCCGTCACTAGCGCTAACAGATGGCTCAAATAATAATGAAGCATAATATAATAACGAGGTTTAAGAAGCTAAAAAAGGATAATTCTCTATTTAATAATATCCGTCACTAACGTTATCAAGACGCTGCGTTACTATAGATATCACTGTTCTCAGAGCTTTAATCGGTGGCCGAAATATATATATAGTAAAAGTACGTCATTTTTGAGGGGTTATAGCTATAGTTTGATGATAATATGAACTCACTTTTACGTGTGATCGATAAGTGGAAATATTAATTACTTGCCAATACCATACGCAAATACTTGCTAATTACCAGCGCCTCCACAGTATTTTTATAATGAATATTGATTATTTTTATCATTAACGTGTTTTATTTTTATTATATATATATGACAGCAGTGAAAATAGTAATAAATATCGCATACGCTAATAATTTAACGATAAACAGTTGCAAAAATAATCGAGATTTTAAATATTCATCTTTTCTTTAATTGATGTTTTTAATGTTATAACTTAAATTCTGAAAATACACTTATCTTAAAAATATGTAAAAATTCTAAAAACACATCAATAACTAAAAAAATAATCATTTTTTTAACCCTTTGACCTTATGGTGTAATTGCAGACGCACATATACATTAAAACATTGGACGTAAAGAAAGATAGAAAAAGGGGACAACATCAGAAGGGGACAGAGAGCTCTGCTAAGAAATGTCGAGGGGGTGGGGTGGAGGCTGCGGAACCAGCGAGGGGGGAGAGGGGGAGGGTAGACGTGTTTTAAATTCCAATATTCATTAAACGTGTATTTCTATTGGAAGGCCGCTAATGAGTTGTCAGTCGGACGACGTCTTGCCGTACTCCAATATATTGCCTTCGGGTAAAGAGTTTTCCTCCGAGGGGTGGCGGGCGGGTGGTGGTGGGTTACGAGGGTAGGGGGAGGGGGTGTATTTATGTTCGCGAAGAGTGGAATCAATTTGAGCCGCCCAGTGGCGAATCAAAGGGAAAATTAGGCGACGGGAGTCAAAAGAATTACGTGTACTTTCAATATCAAAAATGCTTGTTTATAATATTTTCAGTGGAAGTGCGCATCTGTGTACTTTCATTTTTCAGGTGACAAATATATCTTAGTGCGTTGCTTAATTGCTGATTTCATTTAACGTCATTAACGACATTAAAGTATCGTCATGATTCATAATATTCATCTGCCAAAAAATAATCTTCCTTTACGCAGTAAATGAACTAATGTAATTAGAAATAATTTATTTAATTATGTACCTACTTTCTATAAAAAATGCATTTTTTCGAAAAAATTTTAAAACGATGTCGAAATATTCAATTCAGCGACAATTTGCCAAACTGTTTTTGACATTTCCGTTTTGCTGTAAGCAGAGCACAACTCTAACAAAACTAAATTAGCAAAAATAAACTCCCTAATAACCAAACTAAAAATAAATAGTTCAGGTGTATTTTTTAATATGTTCTCAAAACATCAATCAAATGTAGCTTTCATCTAATTATTTCAATTATATATACATGTGTAGGTACTTTATTTTTTTACTAATAAAAATAGTATTTATATATATGTATATTATTTATCCTTCCAGACGAACCACTTTCTGAAAAGGTTGTATCTAAATAATATATGTTGCTGTATTCAATGGTACGTAGGTATGGTGAGCGCAGGTTCTAACACCTCTTATCTGTGGTATTGGTAACTGTCAAAATAACATAAATTAATGCTTTAAATATGAGCATTGCAGAAATATGTGCAATTAGGTAAAAATTTAATAGTTCCATGGATGGTGTCTTCATATTCAAGTATTGAGCGTGCTGATCTCTTACTAAGATCTATGACGTAAAATGTTCGATTTATTGATGCAATAAAAATACTTTGTAAAAATCGAGTCTGCCCAAATCACTTTTGTTCATAAAAAATTTGGCTTTTCATATTCAAGAACACATTCTTATTGTGAAGTTGCAATTTTTTTTAGAACAAAGTTCTGTGAAATTTACAACCAAATTAATTAATCAATTAGAAAGACATACAGAAAAATCTAATCCACGAAAAAATATTTGGCTACTACCGGGTAATTGGATGACGCGCCCGCCCCGGAAAGGAGGAGATCCGTGGTTCGAATCCCGGTAGTAACCAAATATTTTTTCGTAGATTAGATTTTTCTGTATGTCTTTCTAATTGATTAATTAATTTGGTTTTAAATTTGGCTTTTCGTTCAAAAATTATAATAATACAACATAAAAATAGAATATTTATATTATTGTAATAGAAAAATATAATAATAAACTAACCTCCCTGTTCTCAAGATAACAATATCGCTATATTATCTTAACATTATAACATTGTACACTTCATCCATTCTGACGTGATGCCATTTGACAGATGTTTTGACATTAAATAATATACGATAATGATAATGACATACCTAAATAAGCACGTCCCGAGAATTTCGTCTGTTATACGACGTTATTTTTCTGAAATTAGGAGGATAATTGTCTTTTCTCAATTTTGAGGGTTAACACGTAACACATTTTTTGCAAAACATTATATTCGTGCTAATTGTTCAAGTTTGGCTACAT
Organism: Agrypnia vestita; assembly: GCA_016648135.1. Taxonomy (NCBI): domain Eukaryota; kingdom Metazoa; phylum Arthropoda; class Insecta; order Trichoptera; family Phryganeidae; genus Agrypnia; species Agrypnia vestita. The sequence goes on from JADDOH010010140.1 coordinate 46,095, forward strand.
CATGTTAGATCACTTCCTTTTTAGATAATAAACTTGCCGTGCACCCGTGAAAAATCACGGGAAATAATAATAGCAACTTGCCTTGCGTGACCGCGCAGCATATGCCACGCGGTAACTGCGTATCGCTCTTATTATCTGATGTTTTAATTCCATCAATTTACGGACTTCACGATACACAGACATACAGACAGACAGACAACGAAATTATTATGTTTGAATTATATTTTCTACATTAAAAAATAAGTTTTTCTAAAAATTTCTTTCTGTTAGTTAAATAACATCTTCCTCATAATTTATATAGCCGTTTATTCGGTGCAGTGTTTCATTCCAGAAAAACAATGTCTATCAATTGATCAATGTTGTAAAATGCAAATAATGACGGGAATAAAGTTTTAATTAGTCGCACGGAGCACGTAGTGGAAGCCGTCGCATTGTGAGTCGCGGCCGTCCGCGCCGACGGAGCGCCACCGCGGGGAAAAGAGACAATAAAACATTTCCCGACAATGTAATGTACATAAATAATACATCTATCTATTCCTCTTCTATCTCTACTTATTCTTACACCGCCTCCACACTGTGACACGCTCCGCGCGGCGCTGCCGCCTTATTAACACCGCTCGCCTCGTTCACATCCGGACACCTTTTCTTACGGAATAGGAGCCAGCGACCCCCACATTTACGTTACACTATCAAACCCGAAATATTTTCTGTAAATGTACACTATAGTAGAAAAGAAGGTTTGGATATTACATTTGAGCTCGGGGGATTTTGGCAGATAACAGGTAATACAGGTACAAAAAATGTAAGTAAAACGTTAAAATATAAGGTATCGGCTAATATTGATAAATAATGGCCCGAATCAATTTATATATATATATATAAAAAGAAACCCGTGTTTCCCTACCCGCCAAGTTTTCTCCACAACCAGCCAAAACCATCCACCGGTGGTTGTGGTGGTGGATAGCCCTTGGTGTCACATCAAAAATATGCGAGTTTGGTGGGGGTGACTGTCCGTGGGTGATGAAAATGTGCTTTCTAGCACATTGTTTTGTTATGGGAAGGCCGAAAATGCTTCAGATTGTTTCAAAATAGGCGCGCCGACTGTGTCGGTGAGTCTAGAAGGTTCCGGAAAAACCTGCTGTAGAAAGTTCTGGAAGGAGAAGGTTCTAGAGAATTCCCGAAAATTCAATAAGGTTCTAAACTGAGCGGCGAAATGTGTCGGTCGAAAGGTTCCTGTACATTCGATAAATTTCTTGAAAGTTCTGGAAGGAGAATGTTCTAGAAGGTTCGGTAAAGTTCTATGTTTATCCAAACAGTGTACTAAAAATCAACGCGTGCGAGGCCGCGCGGGCACAGCTAGTAAAATATATAAAATTCATATTTGGTACTGTAACATAAATGACACGTTTCTTTATAGAGATGCAGAGCGTCTGGCAGAAGAAATGACCCGCTAAAAGCGTCTGGAATGTCATGATAGGTCTTAGGCATGTTTTATATATTCTGACTTTGCTTTTCATTAACATATGGTTATTAGTCCATACAGCGTCTGCTGCATTTGTCTGCTCTTTGACTTAGTTATACAGATCACTGTATAACGAAGTCAATAATGCATTCTCTTTCATTATTTACAACTTTTTAAAGTTGCGTTTAAAGCCAACATTTTAAAGTTTTTCGATGCCTCTGTTCGTATGAAAAACCATCCGGACTTGACTCGAAAAATTCATCATTCCAACAAACAGAGATGTCGAAATTGTTCACTATTATCTATTTGAAATTCCATTTTGCATGCCTATTAAGGAAATTAAATAACAAATGTAACGTAAAATATATTGTAGAGAAGAAAATTTTCTTTTAAATGAAGTTTATAATCTTTAACAATTTATTCAATATCTGAACCATCCACTTACATAATAAAAGCTATGAGCAATATATTGTTCGATAAACCATTTTTCTCTGTACTTATATGTATATGAAACACTTACCTTTACATTTTTTATCTATTATTAGCATAGTTCCGCGCTGCTGTTTTTGTTTTAATGTATGTATGTCTAAACTTCCAATTTTAATTTTTAGTAGACGTTTAATCCTAATGAAGGAACCTTTGGCTCCGAAACATGTTAATTATTCATTAAGTTATAGTTTTGTACAGTGTTTTCTTGTTATAAAAATATCACTTAATAAATATAATTCACAGTAGCCACAAATTTCTTTATTTTTAATCTATATTTAATAAAAGCGCTGCTAATATTATTGTCTATGGTTATAAAGGGAGATGCTATACAAGTGAACAATTCACCCGCCGCGTCCGCTCCGCACCGCACCGCAAGCAGTGTGAAGGCGTCCTAATCCTGCTCGCCTCCCCCCGCGAAAACAGCCCCCTTTTTCTGGTTCTTTCTCACTCTTTCTACCCCGCCCGTCCAAAGAATGACATGGCAATGCGCATAATGTAATTAACGGCCCGCACGAGTGCGCCAAAATGTATTCCCTCGGATTACGGGGTGAAGTGGTGGAGGGGAGGAGGGGGCGGGGGTGGGAGAAGATGGTTAGAAGGACGGTGAGAGGTGTGAGAGCGGCAAACCCTCTGTACGCGTCATGTCGCACCGGAGGTCAAGTAACTCAAAAATACGTATCACTTTTCAGACTCATTTTACACGCTTTTATTACGTTTCACTTATCTGTCAGCGAGGAATCTTATAATCAACATTCGACCCACTTTATGACCAACAATCGTTCTGAAATTTCGCAGAGGGACGTATTCGTCATAACAATACAATAATGATTAATTAATTTTTGCAAATTACATTTTAATTTTTTTATAAATTAATATCAACACAATAAAAGAAACAAGCATTGTGTTTTTTCTGAACTTATTTATTTTATATTTTAAGTACATTAACAATTCGACGGCATGCAGAAAGATATGTTTATAGCTATAACCTGTAAGAAATGACATATGTACTTTTTCTGTATATGTCTGCGGCGAGTTAAAGCAACACCAATCTGGTAAAGGTTAAAGCCGTGTTGATAGCGCCATCTAGCATCTTGCAGCGTTCATGAGTCCGATTATTTTATTGTGACTTTTTGTTTTTATATTGTTAATATTATATCATTTTTTGTCATGTTATTCCTATGTACTGAGATAGTTATGATGTAAAAGCCCAAATCAAGGCGTAATAGGTATATTATAAAATAAAAATATCAATACACTCAATATTTCTGACTTATTTTCTGCCAAAAGTTGAACTATCATTACACTAGCTTATATCGATAGTGAAAACTTGAGTCACTCACTACTCAACTCAAATAATCTAAAAGCCTTGTAAAAAAATTATTTAAAATTTTTGCATAGTTTTTACAATTTATTCGACTTGAATTAAAGTGAATGAATTTTCGTGATCGATAAAAGTTACTGAAATGAAAGTTTAATTTTTTGCAAAATTGCCACAAATGAAAAAAAAATGCAAACTTTGTTATTGCTATCTCCATAAATATTGATATTGATATTATTGGTCATTTTGCTTGAACATTTGCGACTAATTCATTATCAAGGCAGGAATCCGCCTGTAAAATTTTTTCTACTAGCCAAGAGACACCTGTATGCGTCGTTTTTTTACGTTTTATATATTATATTTTTATAGTGTTTAACAGGGCTATTGCATAATATTTTACAAGTAGATTCCTTCTTAAATTATGAAAGGAATGTATGTAAGCAACATTATATTAATATCAATACTTATGGAGATAAAATTCTTAAAATTTTGCATTTTTTCTCAATATTTCTGAATATATTCTGTTAAACGTCGGACTGTCGTGAAAGTAATTCATATCCACCACTTATTATGTCTAATTTTGTAATGAGAATTTGAAGACATTTTAAAGAATATAGCATCGAGGGGGTAGAAGAAATAATATGCACGATGATGTGTGGGGGGAGAGGAGTGCCAGGGCCGAGATATGGATTCGAATGTTTATTGAATGGAAAGGAAATGAGTCCGATTATTGTACTAATACTGTACGTGTCGGGCGGGAGCTCTCGGCGCTACAGCTGAGAGCACATCGGCGGAAGCTGTGTGCTCGCGAGTGATAATTATTAATTAAAATCGTACGATTTCTATAGACTGCTTACTGCTCATCTCGACTGAACAACGTCGCAAGATAAATCTTCGAAAGTTTATTTACTTTGACTGTACCTGCTTCTTACGCGATATTCTCCTACACAGTTGCGACATGCTTTCGACATGGTTCTGGAAGTTAAACCACAACACCCGTGGCAATACATGAGCCCTGTTGATGGACCCTGCATTGTGAAGCCATGTATTCACTAGGGGACAAATTGTCCCTCAACAGCACGCGCGGCATACAGTCTACGTGACGTTGCAACGTCGTGCACCGTTCAGCGACGTCGCGCACAACATAGCGCGGCATTTCTACGTGCCGTGGCAACGTTGCCATGCGCACGGTACCCGAGCGAGCTCACTGCAATCAGTACCACGTGGTATGTTTACAAGTGAATACGCATGCGCTGTATCTGTCAAGATGACAATGTGGGGAAACGAAATTGTTCTTGAACTCATCGAGCTGTATCGATCGAAGATCGCATAGAATATCCGTCCTTCTTTCTCTTTGCAGTAAATAATTTTGCATCCACCACCTTTTTCTCCTCTTACCTTTCGATAAACTCGTTAACATAAATGGATACGCAGCTGTCATCATAACCTCATAGGGCGACATTTCCGCGACGTGTGGAAAACGATAATTATTTGCAAAAAGGACCTTGTTTTTAATAATATTCAATTTACTACAGTAAAACCTCTTTAAATTTGAAATTGCGACCCAAAAAAGCATTTCGAATTGCGCGGAGCCCCGTTTTCGCTAAATGACGAAGTGTAAATAGATACCGCAGCTGTCATTATAACCTCATCGGGTGACATTTCCGCGACAAGATATGTGAGTCCCGGTGTGTACACGTCAAATGACCGCGTCATTGTCCCCGAAACATGAACGTAGATGTTCATGCGACACGCCGCGCGGAATGCTGCGCTATTTGTCCCCTAGTGAATACATGGCTTGATCCGAAATGTCAGCCAGAATGGTTGTACATGCACGCCAAAATATTCTGAAGGGTGGTCAAAACCTGAAAACGTATACGGTAAGATATTGGAAAACTCATAAAGATTACAACACACGAGGTTGCATCAACTTGGTTTACTTCGAAAGTCTCGTTTAGCCGGCGCGCGTACGTACTGCGCCTGACTTTGATATGTAGATATCATGAAAGTTGTTTTGACATTTAAGTATCGGTAACAATTTAAAAAACGGTACTCCAGAAATGTAACCTTTTCATCTATCCTGTGGCATATATATGTAAAGTTATCAAAACCTCATCTAGAAAAAAAATTTACTATCAATAATGCTTTACGGCAAAATGAAACAAGTTAATGATATGTATTTATTTAATTTTGTGTTTTTTTCATTTAGAGTTGCAACAAAATCCATTTCCTGTTAAGATATACCTACTATTGAATCAGTCGATCATTAGAAAAATCTGCGGCTTCCTACATAATATCGCACTGCTTTCAATTATATTTTCAAATAAACCAACTATAATCCAAGTTGATGCAACCGGCCTTTAAAGAGCTCAATTTTTCACATGTAACGATTATTTTGGCAACATATATTTTTTTATGTTTTCTGACCTGTATGTGATATAGAGCTAAGAATATCTACGCAAAGAGAAAAATCGGTTTGTCGAAACATAACACGAGAAGGTTCCAGAAAGAAACATTTTCTATAAAAACGAGCTCGATATCGCTGTGCTTGATATTTGGCAAAGTCAAACCGACCAGCGAAATAAATGACGAGAGTACCTACAGGGCATTCGATAGTTTTCGATAACGAACTGTGTGATAAATAAACGTCAAAAGTTTGTCGACATTCACAATTAGTGCTAATTACATAACACTGCTCATTAAGTTCGTTTTCAGTGATTATAATTTATAAAAACATGAATTAATTACAAGTGTATCATCTGTCTCCCACCACCGCGACCCCGTGACAATTTAATTTAACTTAATTTTTAAAAAATAGAGATGTGAACACGGAATTCGTGTCGCATCAATATTCTCACAATTTTCAAAATAAGCTAAACGCTTGTGCTATGAAAATAGGACTAATTTGCTGGTGTCCTGGAATAGGACTCGAACTACCGACCACCAGATCGCTAAGCGAGCGTCATGACTACTACACCAACAAGCTACTCGTATATATACTACAATATATTGCTTTCAGTAATATTTTTTGTGTGAATAACTACAATTACAAACGATTAACCCAATTTTATAATTACATTAGATTACATAAAGACCAACTATGAATAAACCTATAAAATGCAGATATATAAATCTATTTAAGAAATCACTAACTTCAGATATTGCGTACACGTGGTTTGTGGACACCGGGTTTTCAATAAATTTCAAACGGCCGCCTCCGCCCACGATGACGGAGTGACCAATTAAATCGGTGACAGGCATCCATTTATTGACACATTGTACGTATTACGCACGGTGACACTCACACTAACACAATTGGATCGTTGCCTGAAATCTAGTCTACATGGCTAAAAAATCAGTAGATGTATAATTTTATCAATCGTATTGTTCTTTTGTTGGACGTAATGTAGTTTTTTTTTGTTTTCAATCCATCATCAAAACGGCAACCAAAATTCGAATACTACTTGGTTGTTATTTTTTATCTAATTATTTGTTCATAAATAAAGCATCATAATTAAAATAATGTCACACGAGAAGTATCTACACACAAAAACAAGTCGCTTAAATATCATATAATTTTCCATAAATCAAGTGAATTTTTGTGTTTATTTTAATTAACAATCACAAAGTAATCGCTAATTAAGATACTATATAATAATTTACTTTCGATGTTTACAGCGTTAACTCTGTGATAATAATAATAATTAATCGAAGTTTGTCAATTTTTAAAATTCGATTTTCACTTTAAAGGGGGCGCAGGGAAATAATGTTATTCTAATTTCTGTACCTCTCATTAATATATTTTTTACAAACGTGTACCAGATATTTGTTTTATTGTGTCTATGTATGTTACGCGACGCATTTTCTATAAATTAATTAAGAAAACTGAAGGGACGCGAAAATTTTTTGGGATTTGGGAATAATGCAGGTACTTCGCTGTAGGTTGTTCAGTCAGTACCCACGTCTCATCTGCTTCACCATAAATAAATTAAAAAAACAACATGTCAATGGATGATGAAGGCATTCATCATTAAAGGACTTAAACAAAACATAACGGTAACAAACTCTACAATCCCAAACATACCCCCACTACGCCGAAAAACCTCAGCCGATGTGTCCTTGGAATCGGGGTAGGTATCCATTTTTTTACAAGGGAATATAAAATATTTATTCTATTTTTTTGTAAAGACATTTAACGCTGAACTGGATTTTTATTTACATGCGTTGGAGATTTTCATTGAAATTCTTTTTTTTTTAATTTTATTTAAAATAATTTAAATTGTTTTACGTATAGAACCAATAATAATTTTTGTATACGTGAAGAAAAAACACTCGGTGAAATAAATGAATAAACAGAATTTCAGTTTTTTTATTTTCTAATATTCACTTGCCAATTAGGTATGGACATTAATTTTACGTTTTCTTCGTTTATTCATGTTGTTAGACAATCCCAGTGACATTGTCGAACTGTCGGCATCCGTCATATTTGTTATACCAGATGAATATATCTATACTAATATTATAAAGAGGAAAGATTTGATTGTGTGTTTGAATTGAATAGGCTCCGAAACTACTGGACCAATTTGAAAAAATTTTTCACATTCATAATCCTACATTATCCTTGATGAACATAGGTTATAGAATATTTTTAAAAATGTTAGGGATCCGTATGAAAACTTCGATAATGTAACCCAACGTGTGAAAAAATTATAAAAAAAAAACCTTATATTGCGTACGCTGCGGATTTTATTGCCAATAGAGCAAAGTAATGTACTACAATTTTATAGAGGACATTAATATCTACAAAAGAGTCTGCGATACCATATATCTAAGTATTACAGTTATGTTACAATAACTTATGTTAACATTAGATGGAAACATTGTTTTTTAGAGAACAGCGGACCCATTGTTTTCCCTCACAATCTTATTTTTTACTTAATACTTAACCCGTGCAACGCCGGGTAAGACCAGCTATTATTTACATAAATATAAACCCTTTTTCCACGTTAGCCAACTTTCGGAGTCGATTTTCGGCAAGGTTGAGTTGAAATCATGAAAAATAAAATAACGCACATGGTGCATACTCTTGTTTAGACCATTTTAAAACAATAAAATCACTTTGCGACGTGATGTATTATATATACCTACCCTTTTTGTGGGGATGCCTTCAAATATGTGTAATTAATACTTGTCTTCAACAAATGATATTTAATAACCAATCGGGATAAAGGCACAATGATACTACACTGTATACTATTTGAAATGAGATATTCGTCTCAAGGTTTATTAAAATAAAATAACTTTCATGGTTGGGCCGTGTGAAGAGAATGACTGAGCGGCAATCACCGAAGTTACAGTAGAACACAAAACCAATAAGTTTCAGAAGCCTAGGAAGGCCGAAACTATAATGAAGCCACAATACATTCAATAACAATGACATAGGTAACTTTAACCAATTAGAAATCAGAGACAGAACAGAAATGACTCATAGTAGGGATATCATCAAGGAAATTTTTGAGCCTCTTTAAGGTCCAGGTCACCAGGGTTGGTTGAACCAAAATTGATGGTGATGATGATTATGATGACATTCCTACGGACATTAATTATTGTTCTTTATACACACTCATTTGGCGATTTTGTGTACGAGTGTACACAAAAGTTTGGTAATAATATTATACAATGCACAAAAATGCATTTTTAAAATATATTTTCAATATTGATATATTCACAAATCGTGCTTACTCTCTGTAAGAGATATAATATCGTGTTTAGAGAATTAAGGTAAAAATGCAGTTTAAAAATCATGTTATATTAATAAAATTAAAATGCTTTTTATAATCCACTGTACATTGCAAAATAAATAAACATTAATATTATATTTAACTGTAAATAGTAGCGGATATTTTATACGGACCGTATGTTAAAAACATAAAAACATAAAAAAAGTTTAAAACATATAAAATATCCACAACTTCTTACAGTTAAATATGTCTAACGACCGTAATAACAACCTTAACTCATTAATAATTAATATTATGTATGTAATCTGGTCATGCCTCGAAAGACGTGGCATGACCAGATTAACCAGATACTGAAAAATAGTCCTGTTGAAGCCTGAACAACCGTCGAGCTTGCATGCGAAGATGTATGAATGTAAATGAAGCGAAAGTTGTATATCAGGACAGAAGAGTATGGCGCTCTATCCGCTCTGCCTACGCCGAAAACGACGTGATGGTAAGTTAGTAAGTTAGTAGTAATATTCAGAGTTTCTTTTACGATTATTGAAGAAGAAATAGTTATGTATCTATTTACATTACAAAATTATAAATGGTAATACAGTACTTTATTATTTTCTTTTAAATAATCAGCATAATTTAACAGCTACATTTAATTGAGACATTTAGCAGATCGAATCCCAATGCCGACGATTGTGAAGTTAGTCTTCTACGGCGCGCTTTAAGGCCGTTTGTATTTACATAAATGTCGATGAAAAAAAATCATTTTACTCATACATAATCGTTTTTAATTTCTAAAAGCAATCATATTCCAGACATGTCATTGCAAAAACTCACCACGAACAAAACAAATTATTCCTCTCATCAATAAAGTGCGGAGGCGGTGGAGGCAGTGTCGAGGGGGTGTGGGGGGAGGAGGGGGGGTGAAAGAACACTCCGAGTCACGTCTCTATAAATATGGGGGTATAAAGTATAACGTAAGAATAATAAGAATTTCCTGAGCTAGGCTCTGATGAGACTTAGCAGATAGGGGGCTCCTCGGCCCACCCCGCCTCACCCTCGCCGACAGTACAGTACACCTTGCCACCCTATTGTTTTAAAGTCCATTTTAATACAAATAAAAAATTCGCATGTTTGTATTTCTATAAAAAAGTGAGTAAATATATAGAGTTAATTAATATTTTAGTAGTTTTTAATAATTTTCTTCCTATGAAAAAAAGCGCTCGGGCCAACTTCCCGACAAAATATATATTATTTCATTTTTAAGATCTGTATTTGCATATTTTTATGAAAAATGCCTAATCTAAACAATTTTGCACAGTACTTGAAGAATATTTTTCCAATGAGTTATCTAGAGATATTTCAAATCATTGCTAGAAATTGTTGTGAATATTCTCTTAATTTCATAAATTTAATTTTTAATACAATTCAGATTTTAAACTACTTTTTCGAGCAATATTTACATTAAAATACATTTGAATATTCAAAACAATTCCTAGGTATGGAGTGAATTTTTCTCAAATTTTTAGTAGGTATTTAGGTAGGTATGTTTTAGAATTTTCTGTTATATTTTTTAATTTATCAATTTGATGATTTTTATAGTTGAAAAACTTATTCACGTTTTCGCAAACAAACACAGATGCGTAGCTTATAATTTAAATATATTTTTTATAAAGTTGACTTGACTTGTTGGGCAGTTTGGCTTGTCGGGTAATCGGCTGTCGGGCAATCGGCTATCAGGCAATCGGCTGTCGGGCTGTTAATTTATTACAATTAATTTAACGTTGATAATTTAAAACATTTCTTCAACTAATTAATTAAAGGAGATTCTTTCTTAAACATGAACCAAAGAAACCTTCGGCGTAACGTGTTTTGAAGACGACATCATTATTTTACAAGTATTGGTTTCCACGATTAAAAATAATAAATGGTGAAACCTTAAAAAGTGCGGAACGCCTTCAGCGAATGAATTAAGTATACCTACCCTACATTCGCGCTCGCGAGGGTAGCATCCACCTCCCCCACCCCCGCGATATAAAACATCTCGCGTTTTAAATCTTTCTTGGCAAGGGTTGTGTGGCCGACTTCTTAATCAATATAAATTATGAACGCTACAGGAAATTGCTGCGAATGCTGAAACCGGCAGAAGCGGCGGCTCGGAACCTGCGAATTAAAATGTTAATTGATATGGAAGGAAATATTTGATGAAATATTATTTTTTTGCTTTACGAGCAAATACAAAAGCTTCGTTAAAGCCCTGGACTTATTCCCATAGAAATACAACTAATATTTGAATTTTAACTTCGATATAATTTTTTTTAAGCACGCTCTTGAATTGAATAGTATTATAATTACGTAATATGAGGACGGTATTGTATTCAATAAAAATTCTGTTACTTCTTTATAAATATTATTTATTCATTTATCCAACGCTGTACATTATTTACATTTATTTTAGGTTTAATTTTACTATGCCTGTCTTACTAGAAAACTATCTATTGAGACAAGCAAAGATTACAGTCAGAACGTACTTAGATGCAAGTACACAGAAGACAAAATTGTTGTAAAATAGTCATTATTCATTATCTCTGCCACAAATAAGCATAGTTTACTTGGAATCTTGATTACCTTAATATTACGTTATGTTACCTGGCAAACAACATTTAAGTCATTTTGTTTGGATAAGTGTCCCAATAAATGGGTTCATCTCTCTAATCCACATTTCAATCATTGTTTTTAAATTCTTCGGATACACACATTCTATTTCGTTTTTTGTTACAAATTTTGTACAGTTTTAGGACTATTTATTTGGCCTTTAACGGTTCGCGCTCTTGGGACTCCAAGATAATGTTTCTGCGTGTAAGAATTTATTATAAATATTATAATAACATTATAACAGATTGTAAGTTAACTTAGTAACCTTGTTAGTTAACTTAGTCCCTCTGGTAGTGGTTTTTACTAAGTTAACTAACAATCTGTTATAATGTCTAACCACAAAGTTAATGCTTTCAATATTAATAATATTTTAATAACATTGTTGAATAATGTTATGGTGATCTGTGGCCCATAGGGTGAACCCTAAAACGGCGTAGGGTGACCAATGAGGTCTTACCAACATTCGAGGTAATTGCTTACTCATGGCACTAGGCGTATCGTATACCGATACATGTCAGTGTATGAGTAAACGATATTCGTGCGAGAAAAAGACGAAGCTATATGACCGCTTCACCCTAGACAGTGATGCACCAAAATATTTGACGTTAGTTACCGCTTGTGTGTACCGCGCACATTGTGTTATTTTATGTCGTACTTGGATTTGTTTTATTATTAACCTTTTAGTGATAGTGATAACAAGCAAGTGATAACAAGCATTTTTAAAAAATGAGGACGCGGTTTTTAAAGTATGCATCAGACTTCACGATTAATTTTAGCAATAAATAAACAAGAAACTGTCGGGTAGTATCTAATTAATTATTGGAATTTTAGAAATTGTCGCAAAAGTAGACACTCATTTGACTAAATATTTTTTCTAAGAATAATACTTGATTTGACTGAAGACGTCAAATTACTACTGTTTGTTTTGGTATTTCTTTCTTTTCTCTAAATAAAGATAAATGAAGCTCAATTAAAGCATGAATAGGTAACAGAAAAAATAATAATACATTGATATTTATTATTATTAAACCATTTTTTCAACTGGAGTGGATCCAATCCAATGTGGAGTGTAAAGAAGAAGTCAGATTCCTTCCTCATCTCCACATCGGCGACCACCAAAGAGGTTATAATACAGTGACCACCAACACCTGAACCAACTCTACCAAAGACATAATTATTATACGAACGGTGCTGTTATTGCATTTTTATAAATGTGTGTTATTATACAGTTCGATAAAAATATACAAATGATATTCATTCTCTTGTTAATGTAATATTACAGCTACTTAAATACTGTCACCAAAATGAATTAAAAATATATTGGGTAAATTTTGTTTATTATACATAATTTTTTTGGTCTATCCAATATCATAGGATGCTACATTTTTTTTAAATATATGCGTACATGGATATTTTTGCAATTTTTGAAATAGTCGGGATAAGAATCGAACCCCCAACCCCCTGGTAATATCACAAACTAAGCAAATAAAATAGCACATTAATTAATTAACGAAGGAGATGGGCGAGTGGTAGCTCTTTACCTGTCTGCCGAAATTCCAGCTTTGCTATTGTTAGTGACTAGATACGAATAGTCGGGTTTCGATACCACTCCTGTGCCTGCACCTTTCCATTTATTTCTATCATTGATTTCACCTTGTGGGGTATAATATAAATCCTGTAAATCAATATCAATAGTTTAAGTTATTTTGAAATATCAATATTCATGATATGTGTGACAAATGTAGTGACAAAGGTAGTGACAAATGAAATATCAATAGGTCATATTTTTCATTTGGAGATATTTAATTCATTTTCGATTTTTTGCACAATAATAGGTATATACTTTAAATGGGTGTTTATTTCACATGAACGCCGCTCCGGTTCGTAGAATACTTACAGGTATAGTTCCGGCTCGCTGTATTCACACAAATACGGATCCAGCTTGTGAATCCTTATAATTTCGAATATAGCTCCTGTTCATTATTTTTGATGCAATAAAAACGTAGCGGCAAAAATTTACAGAGTCTTACGAAGTGTAGGTACGCATTTTAATTAAAATTAAATATAAAATTTCGGATATTGCCGAACGCTTTAGTTCGTTACATTTTCCGTTTTGATCCTTAGTTGGACAGCATATTTTTATGGCAACTTAGCTTGCTTTGAAAATTATTATTATCTATAAGTATAATGAGACCGATGTATATTTTTGTTTTCGTTTTAAAACGAAATAGAATTAAATCTTTAATATTTTGCTGTCAGTAATAAAAATAAACATAATCAAATGTGATTATAAATATACATTATATAGAGTACATGTTAAGTTATTCTCTAAATTTTCGAATGACAAATTGATTTTAACCTATAAATTGCAAATGTACAAATAACAGACAGAATCGGGTAAAAGAATGCAGGTCGATTTTTTTGTTCTTGGCACTTCAAGGATGTATTCTGTGAGCGATATCTAAAGTTATATTACTGCTTCACGCCAGATAGTAATGCAATAACGTACTTGACGCATGCTATGGGTTATGTATACCGAGCGCAGTGTGTTGTTGTTTCAAATTTAATGTAAATTTAACACACTGCTGATAATTATTACTTAGCCATTTTTAAAACTTTCCGAAAAACATTTCCTTGTAATACAAGTCAAATAATATGATAAAAACCTTCTAATTCCAATTGGAAAACATTCCAATTAGAATTTTTCAGGATTTTTATTATTTTATATAACTTTTATTTAAACGAATGAATTTTTCGCTATGGATATAAGTTACTGTAATAATACTTCAAGGTTTTTTTTAAAATAAGTCAGAAATATTGAAAAAAAAATGCAACCTTGACGTCGCATATCTCCTTAACTATTGATATTAAGTCATGGTTGCTTGGACATTTTCGACTCATAATCAAGGCAGGAATCCACCAATGTAAGTATTGTGGACTAGCTCTGTGACACCCTATATATTGTTCAATTTTAAATTAAATTTATTTTCATTGAGAATATTTTGAGTACGTCCAAATTTTTCGGAACAGAACTGGATTGTTTGTCACAGGGACATCAAAAATCAATTAATGTATATTATAGATGTCTCACAGAGACGAAACTGTATTTTTTTAAGGTTACATATGTGTAAAGTGATCACTTAAGCCAACAGTACGCTAGGTCGTAAGTCCTACGTACACCCGAAAAGACTTCTATAACTACTCTCCCTTAAAAAAATACAGTTTCGTCTCTGTGACACATCTAAAATATACATTATTTGATTATAAATTTATTTTCTTCAAGTACTAATTTCAACTGACGAAGGGCAGAGTCATTATTATTATTAAAATGTTATTGATATTATTTCATTCCTATCCATAAAATAAATAAAACATTAAAGAAACTATGTTCTACTTTGTTGTTATAATAAAAAAATATATTCGTCAGTGGCCGTTGTACAGTACCATGAGTAAAAAAATCGAACCGTACTGGGCATTACTGATTATGACAATATTATTATGCCAACGTGTAATAATTTAGATTAATGTGAAATAGACTTAACTTTAAAAATATAAATGTAAAAATACACGTCACTAATGCGTGCCGAAGACACTTGTAATTGGGATAATGGGCATAGTATTCATTTATAATGTTTTGTTATTAAGAGTATCATGTACCCATTACCCTGTTAGTGTCTCTAATAAATATAAAACATAGAAAAAAAGTTGCGTTGCAGAATATTATGCCGAGTTCACACATGCGAGAATCCTCGAGGCGGTCCTGCCTCCACTTGCCCGCGTACACAAGGCAAGGACGACAGATCCCCGCTTGTCTTAATCGGATTGTACAACGAATGAGAAATGGCGGAAGGGATGGAGCGCCGGGGGGCGGCGCGAGGCGGCGGGAAGGGGTAGGTCGGGGTGGGTCAGGGAGAGAAGAACGCGTAAAAGAAAAGATTCATCTGCGTACATAGGTACCTACTTGTATTATATTTTCTTATTCCCTCAGAACGGTGGGTCTCTGGTAATTATGCACACGCCGCTGTATTGGTCGGGCGCTTTGTGGCATAACAGGATGTTCGAATTTCGAATACGTCCTCGACTGAAAATTGTGCGTAAAAAAATTGCAAAACAAATTTAAGTATATTCTCTATCGAAATTTTACGCACATTATACTCGATTATGTTCGCGAAACTTCCAGAAGTTCAGCACCTTATATGAATGCGCAGGGCGGGCGCGCGCGGCGAGCGAGTTGTCGTTTTGACAGAAGCCAAACCACAGAAGCGAAGCCGCAGAAAGCGAAACAGACGGCGCGCGATCGGCGCGATCCACAGACAAACGTTGCCACTAGGGTACCTCCTACGTGCGAAATTTTCTAGTGCGAACCTACGAGATACAAACGACGTGCCTCAGTATATCAGACAAGTGGAATAATTTAAGAAAAAATCCGATGTATGTTCAATAGTATTCAGATATACAGGGTTATTTGGAAAACATTAATAAACTCGCAGTACTATATTCCTGCCTTGATTATGAGTCTAAAATGTGCAAGCTATCATGACTTAATATCAATAGTTACGGAGATATGCGACATCAAAGTTTGCATTTTTTTTTAATATTTCTGACATATTTTTTGTAAAACATTTGACTATCATTACAGCAACTTAAATCGAATAAGAAAAACTCATTCCCTTTAATACAAGTCAAATAAAATTATGAAAACTTTCCAATTGCAATTGGAAATTTTACCGAGTTTTTATCATTTTATTTAACTTGTATTGAAACGAATAAATTTTTCGTAATTGATATAAGTTACTGTAATGATAGTCCAACGTTTTACAAAAAGAAGTCAGAAATATCGAAAAAAGGCATATATATATATATATATATATATACATATATATAAAGTTACAAGAATTTTTAGATAAATTAATTTAAAACACATTATAAATTAAATGAATCCCAATTATTCTTCTTTATAGTATTTTTTTTTCCCTTTTTTCTTTTCTTTTTTTTATATAAATAAATGAATACTTATTCCTTATGATCCGACAGCTATTAAAACATATTCCAGAGAAATGAACAATCATTAAAATACTTTAAATAAATATATACACATACATATGTAAACGATGATTAGTGTAAAAGTAAACAGTAATGATTAAAACCTTTAACAAAAAAATAACACAGTAAAAATAAAGAATAGTAAGTAAAAGGCAAATTCAGAACGGCACTAATACTTGTATTTGTTTACACATTTTTATCGATTGTTGCGCGGTATGATCGATAATCCTGAAATTATGCAGAGCATTGGTTTGTATGTTCCTGATAATTACACTAGACATCGTCAGCATAGATTGTTTCACATTCCAATATACAGGACCAACCTGCCGATGGTTATGCCTGTTGGAAGAGCCACAGCTATGCTGAACAAAATCGCTTTGGGTATTGATATATTCCATGTGTCTGAGGGGGTTTTCCGAAGCGGGATTCTCCTACACCTTTGACCAGATTTTATGTTATTTTTAATTTATTAAATATTTTCATTTTTGATATATACTTCCTAATATGTATGCCTTAAACATTTTGTTTGTCATGTACATATTATCATGAAATAAATTGAATTGAAATTGAATTGAATTGAATTGAATTGAAATTGAATACAGGAAAACAATAAATAAATAAAAATTTAGTCCGTTAAACTATATCTACTCAATTCTACTGGCGTAGGTATTCTAAGTCTAAGAAGGTAAGTAAGAGAGTACGGGCATTATCCTTGGCTTTACCCAACCGAGTTTCTCCAGGGTATACTTGGCTACAATAGTTTAGAGACTAAAAGGAATTGCGCTTTTTTATAGATTGTTACGCGATATGATCGATAATCTTGAAATTATGCGGAACATTGGTTAGTATGTTCCTGATATAATATAATATAATTTTGGATTTTTCGAAATTTTAACGGTTTTTTCAAATTGGAAACCATACAAATGAGAAAGGAGCCCGACACGTGGAGAAGGCGCGAAACCTGTTTCAACTAGTCTGACTCGAGCCATGGCTCCGATCAGACGGTTTCGCCGACGCCGTGCTCCCCTATACCAACGTTTTCAATATTCTATAAATTTTAAGGATAATAATATACATGGAATAGATTTTCCACATGAACTTAAAACAAGAGGAATATGTTGATAAAATAACAAATTGGAAACAATACAAATGAGAAAGGGAGTATAATAGAAACTTGTTTTTTATGGGTTAGTTTTTTAAGGTACAGATACACATGCTTATTACTGGTATGCTCATTAGCATGCTCAAAACTAGCATGCCCTAACAATTGTACACACTTGCTCATTATTAGCATGCTTATTTGAAGCATGCCCATATTTAAGCATGCTAAAAATTAACAATCAAACAGACATGCTTATTAGTGGCATGCTCATAAATCAACCGGCGGTTAATACTAGTAATGTGCGTACACACATACCACTAATAAAGCCATGTATTCACTAGGGGACAAATCGCGAAACATTCCGCTCGGCATGTCGCATCAACATCTACGCTCATGTTTCGGGGACAATGACGCGGTCATTTGACGTGTACACACCGGGACTCGCATATCTTGTCGCGGAAATGTCACCCGATGAGTTTACGATGACAGCTGCGGTATCTCATTTGACGAAAACGGGGTTCCGCGCAATTCGAAATGTTTTTTTGGGTCGCAATTTCAAATTAACGAGGTTTTACTGTAGTAAATTGAATATTATTAAAAACAAGGTCCTTTTTGCAAATAATTATTGTTTTCCAGACGTCGCGGAAATATATCGCCCTATGAGGTTATGATGATAGCCGCGTATCTGTTTATGTTAATGAGTTTATCGAAAAGTAAGAGGAGAAAAAAGAGGAGAATGCGAAATTATTTACTGCAAAGAGAAGGAAGGACGGACATTCTATGCGATCTTCGATCGATACAGCTCGATGAGTTCAAGAACGATTTCGTTTCCCCGCATTGTCATCTTGACAGACACAGCGCATGCGTATTCACTTGTAAACATACCACGTGGTACTGACGCTCCGCGGAATGTTGCAGTGAGTACGCTCGGGTACCGTGCGCATGTCAACGTTGCCACGGCACGTAGAAA
>JADDOH010010141.1:0-41912 GCA_016648135.1 Agrypnia vestita
GCAAATCAACAAACGCGCGTTGACTGCTGCGTTGCATTACTCAACCGGCCCAATAATGAAGGGATTTTAAATCGAATCATTACCTGTGATGAAAAGTGGATCCTGTACGATATCGGAAGCGCTCATCGCAATGGCTGAACCCTGCCGAACCAGCCAAACCATGCCCCAAGCGAAAATTGACTCCAAAAAAGTACTTGTGAGCGTTTGGTGGACTAGTGCTGGTGTCGTTCACTACAGCTTTCTTAAATCTGGCCAGACGATTACGGCAGATGTCTATTGTCAGCAACTGCAAACCATGATGGAAAAGCTAGCTGCTAAACAACCGAGGCTGGTTAATCGCTCTAGGCCACTGCTGCTTCATGATAACGCTAGACCACACACTGCACAACAGACGGCTACCAAATTAGAGGAGCTTCAATTGGAATGTCTAAGACATCCACCGAACTCTCCGGACCTTGTCCCAACAGATTACCATTTTTTTCGAAATTTGGATAACTTCTTGCAAAGGAAAAAATTCTACTCCGATGGGGCAGTCCAAACCGCCTTCAAAGATTTTATTGATTCCCGTCCGAATAGTTTTTTTAGTAAAGGGATCGATGAACTACCTATGAGATGGCAAAAGTGCATAGATAGCAATGGTACATACTTTGATTAAATAAATATATTATAATAAAAAAAAAATCGACTTTATGTTCCTCCCATACTAAACGCCAATTTCATATGTAAGGACCTAATATAACACCCTGACGATGGAAAGGTATTTCCGAAACATATAGGTGTAATTAATCAAATAATATAAGTAGATTTATACAAATAATACGATTAATATTTTTAAAAGTGTCAATCTACAATGTTGCTGAATCAATTGAAAAAAAAAAGTTTTATTTTTTTGTATTTTGTTCCCAGTTTTCTGTTAGTGTCTCATTAAAAATAAAAATAATAATATTGCATCCTTTGCATCTCCAGGTATCCGGTAAAATGTAAATTGTTGGTCGCACCCTCCCTACTCTCCTCGGATGGTTTGTAATGGATTGGTAGAAGCGGGCGTCTGGTTTTTGTCAGAGTGACAAGACCTCCCGCTTAGGTCACCAGCAGTGGTAGTTCAATGTGCCCATTCAATTTGATTCAACATAAACGCCATTGTGATGAACCATCGCCATCGACTTCGGCCGCTAGCGACTAGCGACCAGGAACACACAGGAAGTCTTGAAATAAAACTGGTACAAAACAGTTATGTAAAATATATAAATAATTCATGTCCAAATGTGTAAAAACTTTTGGTCTACGCTGTAAAATTTCTTCGCCTTTTCATACCGATAAATATAAGTTAAAATTAAAATTAAAGATAATTAAAAAATTGTTAGTTGAATTCGAATATACAAATAAATACAATACTAAGGTTCCATCACATGTCTCTAGCAATTTTTGGCTGCTTTTAAAAATATATAATTTAAAAACTCATTATTATTACATATAGTATAACCAGGATTAACTTTGGTGAGATCATCTCATTTGTTATCATCTGTCATCTTCTTTTATATGGAACCAATGGTAGTGTAAATGTGAGGGACGTATATTTTTTCAAAGTAAACCTTTCAGCAGTTGACCTATAGAAATAACCTAAAAATAAAACCGTTCACATTATTGGAAAAGGTTCTACTACCTGTTAGGGTTTTTTGGGCTGCAGTGCCGCGTGTGTACAACATCTCTGGCCGAAGATTCGGTTCTCATTGCAGGGTCGATCTGATCAGGACTGATGTTGCTGATCTGAATCGAAATTTTGAATGCGATTCATGAAAATATGGGATTTTTTTTATTCAGCTGTACCAGACTTTGTTTCTTATTGCATAATTAGATTTTATTTTTATTTTTTAATTTAAAGACTATCGACAGAAAGACCCTAATGGATAGTCATTTAGGACAAGGTGATTAGTACAGTTACAAGTTACAATAAAACATTAATACATTATACAATATAAGTATAGTACAATAAGCGATTACAAGATGAACGAAGTTCACATAATAGGCATGTAGGCTCCCAGGTCAACTAAGTCAGAAAATGTGTACCCGCGCTTTGTGGCTATAAATTTTTTGTTTAGGTTGATTTCCGAAGAGTCCGTCTTACACGCTCAAACTATTTTCGGTCAGGAGCGATATAATTTCTCTCTTAAACTGAGGTTGTGTCATGTGAAATATGTCGATGTTGGGGTTACATGATGTTTTTCTATATGACTATAAATTGCATATTACCATATTAAGGAAGGCTCTTTTACATTTTTTTTAAAAATATTTTCTTATTTATGTACAGCTAACAGTGAAATATGTCGATGTTGGGGATACATGATGTTCTTCTATATGACTATAAATTGCATATTACCATATTAAGGAAGGCTCTTTTACATTTTTTTTTTTAAATATTTTCTTATTTATGTACAGCTAACAGTGAAATATGTCGATGTTGGGGATACATGATGTTCTTCTATATGACTATAAATTGCATATTACCATATTAAGGAAGGCTCTTTTACATTTTTTTTTAAAATATTTTCTTATTTATGTACAGCTAACAGTGAAATATGTCGATGTTGGGGATACATGATGTTCTTCTATATGACTATAAATTGCATATTACCATATTAAGGAAGGCTCTTTTACATTTTTTTTTAAAATATTTTCTTATTTATGTACAGCTAACAGTGAAATATGTCCATGTTGGGGATACATGATGTTCTTCTATATGACTATAAATTGCATATTACCATATTAAGGAAGGCTCTTTTACATTTTTTTTTTAAATATTTTATTACTTATGTACAGCTAACAGTGAAATATGTCGATGTTGGGGTTACATGATGTTCTTCTATATGACTTTAAATTGCATAGTGCCATATTAAGGATGGCTCTTTTTCATTTTTTTTTTAAATATTTTATTACTTATGTACAGCTAACAGTGAAATATGTCAATATTGGGGTTACATGATGTTCTTCTCTATGACTTTAAATTGCATAGTGCCATATTAAGGATGGCTCTTTTTCATTTTTTTTTTTAAATATTTTATTATTTATGTACAGCCAACAGTGAAATATGTCAATATTGGGGTTACATGATGTTCTTCTCTATGACTTTAAATTGCATAGTGCCATATTAAGGAAGGCTCTTTTACATTATTTTTTAAATATTTTCTTATTTATGTACAGCTAACAGTTAAATATGTCAATATTGGGGTTACATGATGTTCTTCTATATGACTTTAAATTGCGTATTGCCATATTAAGGAAGGCTCTTTTACATTTTTTTTTAATATTTTCTTATTTATGTACAGCTAACAGTGAAATATGTAGATGTTGGGGTTACATGATGTTCTTCTACATGACTTTAAATTGCATATTGCCATATTAAGGAAGGCTCTTTTACATTTTTTTTGTAATATTTTCTTATTTACTTATATCTAACAGCCAAGTGTTGTCGTTGCGTCGCCCTGCGTCACGTGGCCGCACCTTTCATCGCCGATAATTTATTACTCGGCAACAATCCGTTTTCATCTTTCTTTGATGTCGATTTCTGCGGCTTTGTTTACATTGTTACGTTCAGCGTAATCGCCTTCGGTCTGGCACAGTTTGCGGCCGCGTTCATAATCACGTTTAATTACTGGATAATTTCCTTCTTACTCGCTGGCCATCAAAGTAACCAGCCACCACCGAGGTTAGCACCGCATTATTCGTCTGCCGTGCCTGCCGCTGTGCTCTAAAGTACCCGACTATTATTTTTCGCGGAAAATGAGCATCTTGTTGCCAATTAGTTGCAAACTTGATTGCCTCGTTTACGGACCCAAATGTCGAAGGTTCGACGCTTCTGAATGTGAATTTTTAAACATATTTTCAATATTATTTGAGTGTGTTAAAATTTCTAGGAACACAATTACTGGATTTTGTCCCCAGACGAATCATCATTAGTAAAGATAAATTATAGATGTCTCACAGATACTAAGTTATTTATATGAGAAATTATGTATGGACTGACATAATATACATATATGAATGTGTATATAAACTGGTCCGAAATAATATTTGAAATAATATTCAGTATGGTATTCTAGTGTGTATATGTATGTTGAAAATTCGAGTGAATGTCATATACATAAAAAATAATGTTGTTTTAGAATCTAATCAAAATAAGTCGCTTGTTGGTGTAGTGGTCATAACGTTCGCCTGGTGATCTGGTGGTCAGTGGTTCGAGCCTGACACCAGCAAATTATTTACAGTATATACTGTAAATAACTCGCCGCTGCCAACGGAATTCTGTTTTATAATTACGTCATTTATTGACACATTTCATACTTTGGAATTTTTATTTTTAAATATTAATTAAGGTGTTTTTATTTAAAAAAAACTAACTTTTATTAAGTGAATAAAGCCTCGAAATACGGGAATAAATAGAATATACTGTTTGAAATCATCTCTTTATATAAATAAAAAGCATTTTAAAATCAACAAAAAACTTAAAAATTTTTTGCAAATTTAAAACATTATAACTTTATTAATATTGAATATTTCTTGATTTCAACAGTAAAAGTTCTAGATGATGAAGTATACTTTATAAGTATAAAAAAATATATTATGTGTACATATAAATATTCATTAAAAATTAGCGCCGCCTAGGACACTAAAAACGATTTTTTGGCCGCGGCCTGTCGACTAATGCTTATATTTTATTAATTATTGTAAATAATGTCCATTTATTACTTTTATATAATAACAGAGGTTCTATCTAAGTTATTGCCTTAAAAAAAATGCAGTCTAGAGTATACATTCTGATGTAAATTAATAATAAAAACCCACATTTTCGTAAAAAAAAAACTTCTAAATATGCATTTGCAGTGAATTTCCAGCCTTATTCTCCATCGACAATAATGCTCGATTGGGACCGTAACTGCTTTTAGATTTTAGAGATTTCGCAATATCTGTTTTCTGTTCAGGCGAAGTTCAAAGCGTTTCTGGCTGATCTGGGTGTTTATTATGTTAATTTTAGACTTCTTCATCGTACATCCATTGCTTGATAAAGGCCTCTTTGCGGTCGCTTAGCCATGTGGAAAGTCTGTGCACAAAAGAGGGTGAAAATTAACAACTTAGAAGCGAATGTGGTGCTGTCGTAGGATACTAGATTGAAAGAAAGAATCGCTGAGATGGTTTGGTCATATGAAACGAATAAACGAGGAGAGGACGGTAAATAAAATATGCAGAAAGACACAAATACAGGGACACAGTGTGTCCGCAAAAGTCCTTGCACGACCAGATAATCCAAATTTTGGGCGACGCCAGGAAGCAAGCTTGGCATGGTTATTTTTTCCTCTCTGTCTGCCCTTGAATTGACATTAATTAGGTTTAGCCTGTAATCTATCTTATCTACAAAAGAACTAGTGTCCGTGACCTTTCATTCTTTCAGTCGAGGTAGGCAGTCCTTGTAAACACTGCCATGTAAAAAGCGTTGTAAAAGAAAATAGAAAGTATTCTAGTAGATCTGTAATAATTCGAAAGAATATCATATATACGTTAAAAGGAATATTGCTAAAAGAACTCCACTTTAAAACATAAAATATAGAAGTAACATTAACACAATGATTTATACACAACGTTTTATTCCACTAATTTGAGTTATATAAACCTAAGCGTTTTCGATGGACACAACCATCATCTTCAGAGGCAATATTAGAACTAATTGTAAATCAATATTGCCGACAAATAGAAAGTAAAGGGATGACGGAGAGAGGGGGGGGGGGGGCGAGGATAGTTATTTATTGACATATACAACAGTAATTAATTTTTACAAACAATAATACTTATTTTAACAATGGGGATGATGCACGTATTTGAATGTTTATTAGATTATTTTTATTTTTGATTGCTTTATTAATTTCTAGTATTTCTAGAGCATACAGTTTACGACCCTTCGCCTCTAGATGTAGGACCCTAACATTATTTTGGTCAAACAAGTGATCATGTTCAATACAGTGGTATCCGAAAATAATCCACATTCACATAAAATGGCATCATTTAAATCAATGATCCATAAGGTTTTAAGTATTCCACTAGATAAAACATCACATAATAATGAAATCGATATAATCAACTAGACTTCTATAATTAATCCTTAATTAAAATAGAACAGCCTTACAGGCAGCCAAAGATCCATTCTTTTACATTATGCTTTTAAAGTGAATGATCCGTAGAATTTCAGTCGTTGTAAAGAATTTTTATAAAAATCCGTTAATAAAAGCGGTGACAGATGTGATCTGACAACTTTAAGTGATAGCACTCGCGTTATTAATGAGATATCAAGAATTTTTAATGCCAAAACATTTTAACAGCTGTGAATGTAATTTTTTATAGATTTGAAAGTGTCAAATATTGTTGACTTTGGCGAGTGCCAGCATTATCATTTCTTATTTTCAACATGAAAATAATTTAATTGAATACTGTATTTTAAAAAGTGTAGAAAATGATACACATTAAAATAACGTGTAAACGAAAGAAAACGGATTACATTAAATTTGGTCTCCTCACTATGTTAATCATTCAACGGCAATTGAACGAGTCCAAAAAAATATTTAAGATTTATTAATTACAAATTAAATATACGCTTGGAAGATATCAATTATAAATATCTCCTTAGTTATTTACAACTTTTAAACTTGTCTGTGAGACGTACTGTAACAGACCTAATATTTTTATAGGATCGTAAATAGTTTGATTGATTGCCCCCAGATTATTAGTCTGATCGACTTATATGCTCCATCGAAGTCATCAAGACACAGTGCATTGTTCTATTATAGTGGAAGTGTCAGAACTAATGCATTAGCAAACTCTGTAATTCCCAGATTACACTCATTAGGTAATGAGCATGCAGAGGCGGCTGACATTTTTGCTGATAGTATAACTGTTTATAGGACAAAGCTGATACATACAATTGTTTACATCCCAACAAAATGGAAATGGACAATAAATCTTTATATTTTACCTTTAACTATTATTATTTCTACCTTTAACTTTATTATTATTTTATCTTATGTTTTTATGTTTTTCTTATGTTTTTCTGTATTATTATTATTATTATTATTAACTTTTAACTATTATTATTATAACTTTTAACTGTATTTTAATTTTAACTGTCTTATGTAATTTAAAAAAAAAAATATTCTGTATATTGTAAAAGCCCATAAGGGCGTTAAATAAATAGATTTAAAAAAAAAAAAAATTTACAATTGAAATTCCTTTTCGTAAGTGCGACAATATATTCAATTTAAGTTCCTTCAATAGATGTCACGTTTTCATAGATGTCATTTGACAATACGTTACTAGCGCCTGCTTATTTCAAACAATTTATATTTTATATACTAATATAATAATACGTTACGAACTGAAATTGCGGGTGACTGCAGACACTTTGGTCGAGATTTAACTGTGTCATTTAATATTATAGGCGAGAAAGTTGCCGCGCTTTTAGACAGGATACGAGAGACTGTCGCGCAATAATGATCGTAAATTTTCGACAGGGGAGAGACATGTTAAAACGTAAGTAAATATTATATGTATCAAATATTTTTGAAAAATATAATTTTAATAGATTTTACTATATATATATATATGTTTAAATAGAAGTTTTCGCGAAGAGGTATATGCATTATGAAAAGGTTATTTTTCGGGAACTTCGCGGATTTGTAAAAATATCTTATTTTTGCGCTTTTCATATATATATGATATATAATTCATATATATATATTATATTCATTTAGTTTAGTCGTTTTCTATATATATGTAGAAACTACTAACCTAATATTAGTAGCTATATATATAATATATATCTATATATCTATATATATCTATATATATATTATAATATATATCATTTAGTTTAGTAGTTTCCCAAATATTTTAGTTTGTGTAAATAATAATAATAAATAAATAATAGTTTTGTGTTGCTCTGAAAAGAGAACATATTTTATTAAACAAAAGAATATTATATTTCACATTAAAATTTAAAAATAATAAAAGTACGCTTCATACCTGAAAAGAAAAAAACATTTAAAGCTATTATTTTATATTAATCAATTAACATTCACAGACACTTTATCAATAATTATTAAATTATCATACACCGGTATATTATTTATTTATTTATTTATTTATTTGTTTACGCCCATTAGGCTTTTACATAAAGAGTATAGAATAAATTTCAGAAAGCACATACATTAAAAGTTTCAGGAATAGCACCAAATCATGAGTATAAAAATTAAAAATGTAGAGTAGGTAACGAGCAGCAATGCGTATAGGCTTTTACATAAAAAAATATATCATAAAATTAAAAAGAACATACATTAAACAATATAAATTACAAGTAGCAAATTATTAAAAGTACCAGGAATAGCACCAAAACATGAGTACAAAAATTAAAAATATAAAGTACAAAGTTATTATTAAAACATAATTTTCACAATAGGCCGATTGTCAGTTGTTTATTTAATTCAAATTAAATTAAAGTAGGTACCTACTGATCTTCATTTACATATATTGGCACACAAATTATCCACAGCTAACCTAGTGTGACATTAATGTACGGTGTAAAAATATTTCCGTTAGAAGCCTCAACAGCCGGCGAACTTGCATGCGAAGAAGTAAGAATGTGGATGAGGCGAGAGTTGTATGTCAGGACAGAAGAGTATGGCGCTCTATCCTCTCTGCCTACCCCCACGGGGAAACGGCGTGATGGTAAGTAAAAATATTTTGTGACAATTGTGGAAATAACGTGTTACAAAATACGCTTTTGATTGATATGGCAGTTAAAATATTGATTGATATAGCAGTTACTTTGTGGTGCAACATGATTATTTTAATTTACACTAAATTAAACTTCGTATTACAAGCACGGTGAGTTATATTTGTCACTACTCTCTATAATTTCGAGAGGAGCAGTCTCTCATCATCGGGTGTTATTAATAACTAACCTAAATACAGATGTTCTACAGTCAACGTTTTCGAGTAGCGTAATGGGGAGAATTTTTTTGGTCATAAGGGGAAACAAATTTAGAATCGGAGATGTTTTGTACAATGTGATGTTATTCATAAGTGTTTTAAAAATTCGTTTAGCCCTGTTAAAGCCTCAACAGCCGTAGAGCTTGCATGAGAAGATGTATGAATGTAGCCGAAGCGAAACTAGTGTGCCTAGATAGAAGAATACGTGCGTTCTATCCTCTCTGCCTATCCCTGCGGTGAAACGGCGCGATGGTTAGTAAGTTATTTATATAATATTTTCAAAAAAAAAAACCTTATCTTGAACTACAATTAAAAATAATTTAACACCAGTTAATAATTATGACTAAAACACTAACTACATGTTTCGGAGACCTCCGTTTCCTTCTTCAGTTGTGGATTCAGTAGAAGTGGAGGGGGTGTCTAGGTGGTGGGAGAGCGGGAACATTGTGAAAAGGGGTGATGTGAAGGGTTGTATTTGATTATTGATGATGCTATTTGTCGTGTTAAGGTTTTTATGAATTTCAAATGTTTCTTAATTATTTTGTTTTAGGCCGTATATCTGTTTATATGTAGGATGCGTATTTTTGTATTGTATGTGTGGTTACTTTCTAAAATATGGTTAGCATATTCCGAAAAGTTAACACCACTTAAATTATTAAAAGTGAATCTTTCTTTCACTCCATTTTTCCGCGTTCACTTTCATGCATTATTATCGTTCTCCACTCGTATGTGTCCCATCTTTAGGACTCTCTTATTCTTGTTTCCATCAAACAACATAGATGTGTTAGATTTTCCAGATACTATAATCCGAACGTAGAGTGTTATTGAAAAATAATGATACGGAACGTCGGCTGTTTCCGTCGTAATGCATTTCGCTGTGTCGTATTTTTCGCGCTAACATTTCTCGTTAAGACATCGTTATAACACGCGCGTATCAGTTTATTTTCTTTGTTCCATTGTTCCACATGTTTCTTCATCGCATTTGACATCACCAGCGTGATTAGCGTCAATACTGCGCCCGTATTTCTGCAT
Organism: Agrypnia vestita; assembly: GCA_016648135.1. Classification (NCBI taxonomy): domain Eukaryota; kingdom Metazoa; phylum Arthropoda; class Insecta; order Trichoptera; family Phryganeidae; genus Agrypnia; species Agrypnia vestita. Next base: position 10,060 of record JADDOH010010141.1, read on the forward strand.
GGCGATGCTTCTGCGACCCGGGTGGCTGCAATCATATTTGCGTCATTGAGAAAAAGCGATAATCAATTTGTTTAAAGTGCATACGTCTGATTTTTATTTTTGTCGGTTTTCATTGCTGAATTTATCTTGATTTTGTCGTGTGTGAATTTTGTAGCGTTTAAGATGAAAAATTTACGTTCTTATTGAAATTATCGATCATATATAATAAGTTAAATAAGATATATTATAATATTTATTATTATATATAATAAATAAATAAATCATTTATCCAATATCCAATCTCGTTGTGCTACACAAGATTCTCAGCGGAGCTATTGATTCTCTCTCTCTCTATCTGATATAAATTTGCATGTTAAACCCCGTATAAGTGTATATAATGTCGGTTACTTTTCTCCCATCACAAGGTTGTGTCGCACATATAATTTGTATTGTGCTGACCCCAACATTGATGCTGATGTTCTAGCAGATACCTTATCTTCGTTCAAAAACTCACTCATACACAACATCCATTTTATAAACGATGACATGAACCTATAGATCCATTAAAACAATCATTCATTAAATACTAATCGCACTACATTCAAACACAAAATATACAATACACATAAATATACATGTAAAATATAATTAATTGCAAAAATACATGTTACTAGAGCGTGCCGAAGACACTTGTAATTGGGATAATGGGCATAGTCTTCACTATAATGTTTATTATCAGACTATCATATACCTATTATCCTGTTAGTGTCTCTATTAAATTAAAAAAAAAAAAAGATGGAGTGACAAGGTCCTCAAAGACATCTCTGCCTTGGAGCCTTGGAACTGGAGAGAGCTGGCACTAGACCGAGATGAGTGGAGGAAGATTATTGAGGAGGCCAAGACCCACCAGGGGTTGTAGTGCCAAGAATAATGATGATGTATATTTGCACTACTCTATCAGCTATTACTTTGTGGTTATTCATTGTTTGTTAAATAAACACGAAAATTCACTTGGTTTAAACCACTATATTTTGGCGACATCACAGGTTTCGGAATCACTGTACCTTTTTCAGTGTAAACTACAAACTTAACTTTACATTTTATTTTTTTACCAACTTAACTAACCATTTTTGTGTGCACCTGCCGTATGACATTATTTTTAAAAATTATTTAAATTTTAATGCGTTTTTCTCAATTAGAAACTTGACATAACTATTGCTTCTATTAAATGTATGTATTATCAACATCCCTGTATTCGTCTCTTCAATACATCATCATCATCATTCTTGGCACTACAACCCTCGGTGGGGTCTTGGCCTCCTGAATAATCTTCCTCCACTCATCTCGGTTTAGTGCCAGCTCTCTCCAGTTCCGAAGCTTCGTCTCTTTAATCTAGAGTCTCTCGTCTCTTTAATTACATACAATAAAATTAGTTTCCGGTGTTTAAGTGGGTTTTTGGTGGGTGCCAGGGGAGGGGGATAAAAAATAAAGTATGGAAAGAAGAAAATTATTTAGTGAATAGGAACATATTAAACATAGTAGATGATATTTTCAAGCAAGTTTCCATATTTAAAATATGGAAAGAAAAAACCTTACAGAAAACCAGGAATATTTCAAACTTATTAGAAATGGAAACCAATTCATAATGCCTAAATGTAAAACAACCCAAATGCAGCATCACTATATTTATAAAGCCGTTATTACTATAATAACTTACCTATCGAGATACGATGCCTCAGTAACCTCTCAGAGCAAATCAAAAAAATTAAAATTTTCCTAAAATCAAACTTAAATTCAGCCTTTTTCAAAATAACTCCTATACTTTCATTATCAATTTACCTTTTTACTGTATTAATAAATAACTTGTATACACTATACACCTATATATTATAACAAGGAATAAGAACTGTGGCTCCCTCATCAGACTCAAGAGCTTCTCTTCACTGATGAGGTCTACATGACTACCAAGTATTTAAAAAAAGTGTTTTAATCTGATATGTTATATATAAGAACTGTATTTGTACCTTAAATAAAATAATAGGACTGTACGTTAGATTCTTCTATTTATTAATTACAGATTCATTATTATTTATAAAATCTTTATTTCTAGAGTTTTTTATTTTGAGTTTCTATTTAAATACTCTCTTTCATTGAGTGCGCGTGTATTACGGCTGACCTAGTCGGGTAGGTACTATTTAAAAAAAAATGTCATATATCATGCCATTTTTTTTTTCTAAAATCTCTAGTGAAGTGTAATTAAATTTATAGGTTCCTACATGATATTCGGTCGCACAAATTAGTTCGAAATTCACACTTGAATATGTGTTCGCACGTACACTTGATATATAATTAATCAATTACATAATACAATACGGGCGAGATGATTGAATAAGCACTTTGAATTACTCGGTAAACACGACTATTGATTCGAGAATCGAGAGGGTGATTATTCTGTAAACCCATCAATAATTTCACGAAAGGTCCCGATTAAATAAACGCAGAGAATTTTGAATAATACGACTGGCGTAATGTTACGTGTAATTACGATTAGAAATATTAATCTTATATAACGACACAAATATATCGTTTTATGATATTTCTCTTTGTAAAATAACAAATGGATTTACGAAACATATTAATTATTAAAACATTTAAATTCTCATTGATTAGAACTCTATACAGGTTTAAATAAAACATAATAATGGATGATGACGATGTACTTTTTTATATCTACAATTAATATAAATTGATTAGTTAACAACAATTTAATTTTCGTGTATTACATAGAATCCAGCTTGATTTGTAACACTTGTCGACAATGTTCATAGAGAAATCTTTTCTCCACCAAAAACGTGGTCCTAAAGAACAATTGTGCAAAATTTTGTTAAGTTTAATCATAGGTTGTAGGAATGTACAAAGAATAGATAGATAGGTATTTATTATATGTATATAAATAGATTAATTCGGTTTAGCTTTAGATCGGTCACTTAGTTGGATGTGTGAAAATATTTGTACGAAAGAGTGAAGACCGAACAGATGATCGGCGAATATAATGCTGGCTGTAGCGTAGTAGATGAAAAAAATAATTTATACTTAGAAGATTGTTAAGATATGTGAGGCCAAAAAAAAATTAAATGATTGCTCTGTTAATATCTTCATCAATGGAAGAACGTGCATTGAAATATGTGAAAAAAATGGACGAGGCAAAAGTAACGTGCCAAGACAAAAGAGTGTGGCGTTCTATATTCTCTGCCTACCACGGCGTGATGGTTAGTTAGTTAGTAGGTATGCTGAGATGCCTCGTAGCGGTTTTCGGCAGCCCTCGCAGTCCAGTGGGCATGACGCTGGTTTCTCATACCATGGGTTCTGGGTTCGATTCCCGGTTTTATCATCATACATATATGTCATTTTCTCAAGCCTGATGTGCAACGTTGCAGTAATTGATTCTATTTTAGCGTGAAAATAGTTAAAAAAGGGAAATAAATAGCTTACTATAGCTACACCGCATTCAAAAGAATGTGCGCAAAGAATGTTTGTTGTTACGATGCAAAAAATTAACACAAAAGAAGTTTTCCTAGTAAGTATAACCTTTTTTAAACGAAAAATATATTTATTTGGAATATCATATTGAGGCTTGTAATACGGGCTTGCCAGGCAACTTTACCCCGCTTTCTTCTTACCAGACAAAGCTAGGGAATGGTCTTTTGATTGTGGTCGACCTATATCGGCTTATTTTTCTAAAATTAAATCTAAATTTTTATTACATTATTTTCTTAAATAATATGCTTTATGTATCGTAGTTATTTAAGATAATTCCGTTAAAAAAAGTTCTTATGGTCATAAACTTATCCTCGGCATTAATAAATGTCTAGCGCAAAGGGGCGGTTTTGCCAGATGACTATAAATCTTGTTAGGTAGAAAACCTGAAGAGGGAAGTTAATTGAATAAGGAGAATGAACAATTGAGAATCAACAGATTGGATGCAAATTTTAGTTATGGCGTCTAGACTGCGATCTCGACAATCGGAGACGTTCCGCATTTATTTTCGCTCACACACAAAAGGGGAGAATCGTCTTTAAAAATGTTTCACCTCGCTTTTCTTGTCCCTTTTTACGTTAATATCGTCTCTGAAATTAAATACTGAAAGGCTACGATGCGAAGTAATTTTACTACTTCGGCCACCGTATCAAAAGTGTGTTATATGTTTTATGTGAGTTCTCGTTTTGACGTGTCCAACTATCAAATATGGCAATTTTAATAACTCAATCTAATCCATAGGTTAGATCCAAAATAATTTTAATTATTCTTCCACCAAACACTCATTCTGTTCATAAAGTGATATTTGTCAAACAGCAACATAATATGATGATTGTGACAGCCGACAGGTGTGCTAACTGACAGTTAATTAGTTTCAAACTACATTGAAGTATTTTGCGTGTATTAACCGCAATTAATTCTTTATTCATTTAAATAACTGTCTAATTAAATATAATTAATATTTTTAATATTTAAAGCATTAACTTTGTGTGTAGCATTAACATTAATTTCAACAAAATGTTATTTACGTTAGTATATAACCACTCAAAATCATTTTTTTGTCTACCGGTTTCGAGACGTAACCCGTCTCTTTGTCAGGACAACCTCTACGCTAGCAAGTTAATATCACCACATACCACAACCATAGTTATGGTGTGTAGTTTATGTTGGTATATAACCACTAAATTTATTTATGGTAGTATATAACCACTAAAAATTACTTTTTTGTCCACCGGTTTCGGGACGTATCCCGTCTCTTCGTCAGGACAACAACCACACTACATGTAAATATCACTACACTACGCACACCACAACTATGGTTATGGTATATGGTGATATTTACATGCTAGGTTTGTCCTGACGAAGAGACGGGCTACGTCTCGAAACCGGTAAAAAAAAAATTTTTAGTGGTTATATGGCAACATTATTAAATTTTTGAATAGTTCAAGCGATTTCGGGAAATAATGAACGTAATTATGATTACAATTAGACTTCAGAGTTAAAGTTCTTAGGTTCTCTCTGCGTTTTAGAACAGTCTATTGATACCTACTCTACCCTGTTTCCAACATCGGAGCCAGACACCAAGAATCCGAGCAGTGGAAAAGCAAAACAATTCTGACAACCGTGTACACGCAAGATATCAATCCATTTTGTTGAGTCCGCGTGAGAATTGCTAAAATTCCATCAGCAGCTGAGTCTCCTATACGAACTGATAACCCACATTACACACGTATTATTACAAAACTGTGTAATAAAATTGGTTGAGTTTCAGTTTAAGAACTAACTAAAACTATAGTAAATAAAAAACAAAAATAACTATGCAAGAACCAGATTGACAAGCTATTTAAAATATCTAAAATGTTACCGATACAAAAACACTTAATTAAAAACTGACACTCGAAGAATACGCTAAGGGCGGATTTCTAAAACAAATGTAACATAGATATACGACACGATAAATGATGAATAAAAACTAGAAATTAAGAACAAACTACTTTTACGGACACCGAACAAAGCAGGACATAATTTCTCAAACTATTTAACGAACTGCCGGACAGACGTAAAAAACGAAACAGGACAATACACAATAGAAAACATTTTCTATAAATGTGTCCTGTAAAATGTGGTAATAGCTTTAATGCAGTGCTTTCTTAGTATGTATATAATATTGTATTATTGCATATAATATTCCTATTATTATTTAAAAATTAAAATGTAAAAAGCAGGACATAATTTCTTAACTATTTAACGAACTGCCGGACAGACTAAAAAACGAAACAGGACAATACAAAATAGAAAACATTTTCTAGAAATATGTCCTGTAAAATGAGGTAATAGCTTTAATGCAGTGCTTTCTTAGTATGTATATAATATTGTATTATTGCATATAATATTCCTATTATTATTAAAAATTAAAATGTAAAACATTCTGTGATGTTTTCTTTCTTAACTAATGTTCTAGAAATGTTGTTATTAAAATATATCAACGAGCCCTAAGTAAATTAATTATTATCTGCAAATCTGTTACATTGCAATAGAGAGCTTAGATCGGATTATTTTTTTTATTAATGTACCTTTTTATCTGAAATTCTAAACAAGTATTGCATATTACAAAGCTTTATAAAGTAATGTGTAGTTTAGAATTTCAGATAAAAATGTTCATTAATAAAAAAATGCGATCTAATCTCCCCTGCAATGTAACAGATTTGCAGATTGAGTACTTTACGTAGGACACGTCGATATGACATTTGTTAATAAATTAAAATTTAAATAAAAATGTCCCCTTTATCTTGTGTTAATCCAATTTAATTCTTTAATGATTCGTATATAATATTTACTACGATATTTTGATGTCGGCATGATGGCATGATTCACTGTCTTTCGTTATATATATATATATGTAACAAAAGTAAATTCTGGACTCCCTCGCGTTTTCTGTGGATGGTCTCCCTGAGAAGACCTAGGCCGACGTTTCGACACGGTATCACGTGCCATTGTCAAGACTAAAAAGGCCTCAAAAGTTACGGACTAGCCGTACTTTTGTTACATACAATAACGCTCGCAGAAACCTCAAGAAAAACATATATATTTATATATATGTATATTTATTTTTTTATATATATTTAAAAAAATCTTTGTTTACAAATAAAGACACTTAATACTAATTTAACAATAAATATAATATATATAAATATATATATATATATATATATATATATATATATATATATATATTATTGCAATTTTCCCAAGTGTGTCATCATAGACAGTGGCCCGCAATAAACTCCAGCTCGTCAGCTGATTGCGTACATCTCGTATTGGCCATTACGGCCGCCCACATAAAGTTGGCTGCTGGCGACGGATATTGATTAATCTCTCAATTGATTGCTCCGCATAAAGCAAACCCTCGCACAACGCGGTCGAAGAATTGCGATAATCTCTCTGATAACACGGTTTTTACGGAGCAGTATCACACTTCCTCCGTATGACTCAATGCGCAGCGCCCGTCACTCTTCGACCGCTTCCTCAATTGGCAACATCGCTACACTCCGAACCCTGTTTCAGCATTCCACCGCCTATATGTTACGGAATAATATAAAATACACTCCCGCCTCTCACTGTTTTTTCCAATTGTTCTGCTAAGATCTGAGCATTTTACTCTTCCAAACAGGTAAACCAAGTTTGCCTTCTTATACATCTATCCACACAATGCTATCAACCATTCAACATACTCATAATCTATAATGATTTATTAAATTTAAATTATAAAACAGATCCAAACGATGCCTTGTTAGAAACTGAAATAGAATATTAAAAATTCATTCGATAATTCAAGTCAAATAAAAACTCCGGTTCAAATATCAAATTTTAACAATTTTATTCGACTTGTATTAAAGTAAAAAAGAATTTTTAATATTCGATATAAGTTATGCTAATGATAGTCAAATGTTTCACAAAAGATAACTCAGAAATATTGAAAAAAAAGCCAGCTTTGAAGTAGCTTATCGCCATAACTATTGATATTTTTAAGTAATTTAAGAATAATTCTACCTGTTAACTATTGCGGACTAACTCTGCTATACACCCTGGTCTTTTTGAATGAAACAAGAACTAGTGTATTCCTATACATATACTCGTACGCTCTACTGTGACAAAGTTTCAAGCGATATTGCAAACCTATTAACATTCTCCATTTCATTGTCGTCTTGATTCGCTCTCTTTCTTTAGGGCGGCACATTCATTTCGGCGTTTTTTTACGAAAATGTGGGTTTTCCTTTTCATACTTTGGAATTTTTATTTTTAAATAATAATAAAGGAGTTTTTTTATTTAAAAAAAACTAACTTTTATTTAGTGACTAAAGCCTCAAAATTCGGGAACAAATAAAATATACTATTTAAAATCATCTCTTTACATAAATAAAAAGCGTTTAAAATCAAGAAAAAACGCAAATTTAAAACATTATAACTTTATTAATATTGAATATTTCTTAATTTCCTTGGTACGGATTCTAGATAATGAAGTATATTTTATACGCATAAAAAACATATTATGCGTACATATAAGTATCCATTAAAACTTTGCGCCGCCTAGGACATTAAAAACGATTTTTTTCGCCGCGGCCTGTCGATTGTTGCTTACATTTTCTTAATAATTGTAAATAATGTTCAGTTTATTACTTTTATGCAAGAACAAAGGTTTTATCCAAGTTATTGTCTTTAAAAAAAAATGCAGTCTATGTTATACATTCCGATAATCTCTCTCTCTCTGTCTGTCTCCGAGTACCTCATAATAATTTATCCATCGGTCGATTGCTCCGCGATCGTCTTATTTTTTGTTTCATTTATTTTTCGGCTAAATCCAAGACAATGGTCCCATTGCATATACAACGAAAATGAGTATTTCACTATATTATTGAATGTGCTAATAACCAAATGAAAGATAATTTACGTTTAAACAGTAAGTATTAAATAAGATATTACACTTTAAAGTTTCGAAAAATGCACTGCGTATTTTGACATTTCATAGGCAATATATGAGGTTAGGTTAGGTTATTAGGTTTGGTTAGGTTAGGTTAGGTTAGGTTATTAGGTTTGGTTTGTTTAATTTAGATTACGATTATTTTAGTTAGATTAAATTAACAGGACATTAAATTATATAGTTAAATACTTATTTTCATTGTATGAACAACGGGACCATAGTCTTGGATTATTCCTATTTTTCTTTGCGCTCTTTCTAGACGTCGCGCAATCGGCTGCTCCATGTATTGTGATGCTGCAATGTCACTGCCGTTTTGTTTCATTACCGTCTTTATTTTATCATCTCTGCTCTATTTATCTCGCAATTGATCTGAAACGATATTGGCAGTTGCATCATCGTAAAGTACGTGCTGCCCTGCGGCCGTATTAAGTATCCGCTCGTATTTGATGTCGCGGTCGCAAGCCGCAGAAATGCGATGAAAATATAGATGCACTGAAAGAAAATACGGAAAATTGTTCTCAAGGGAGAGACCATAAAAATATTTCTATAAGAACTAGATACGAAATGGCTCGAGGTAAATTTTATTGAAAATATCTGTTTATTTTTCTGAAGTGCTCCCATTATTTATTTTCATCGATTCCGTCCCATCCTGGTTATTAGACAGTGTGGGTGTCACGTGACGTATGTCGTTGACTTTGGGACCCACGCACTCTATATTTGTGAGATAATTTTACTCATGACTTTATTTTCTTATCCATTGAAAAGTGCATTCTTGTAACACGCTAATCCAACATTTAACGGAAAATAAGTTAAAATCTCCATAACTATTAATATCAGGACATCTTTGATTAAACATTTTCGATTCATAATTCTTACCGGAATCTAACTGTAAGATATTTTAACGAGATCGCAAAAAGAATTTACGCACTGTCCGAATCCCTTCGGGAAATGTCTAAAACTTTCGAGAATCACCTAGAAAAGCCTAGAAGTAGGTAAAAGAAGAAAGTACGAACGTATCAACATTCGGATATAAATACTGCGCTATAATCAAGCGAATAATCGAGCGAAGTTCTTACCTAAGTGGCGAAATAAACCGGAGCGATTAAGGCAGCGAGAATTAGATGGAATGTTCTAGTGAGCGTTAAATGCGTGTTACCCAACGATAATAAAATGGTAATAAACGAGTAATATATTGCGAAAAAGTGTAATTTAAAGAATAGCGTTAAGTTTAATCCGTTTTAAGTGACTTTATAGATGGTAGTCAGTTAATAATTAATTAATTAATTGCTTATTAATTTCCAGTATTTTCATTCATTACTGTATAACGAGAGGATGGTAAGAAAGCTAAATCGTTTTTCTTTCATAAGTATATTTTTGCCTTTGTTAAGGTGTGACGGTGTCGTAAAAAATGAGTATAGGGAAGTAATAAAATAACAGAAATGTATATTGTAATCGGGCAATACTGGAAAACGATGAAATGAGCAATGGGGAATATTTGATAAAAAGTTCACGTATCTTATCATCGCGTGCAGCGAGCCGGCATTTCCACTAACGCGATCCATTCACATTAAACGTCATGTATTATTAGCTATCTGCGTTTATAAAAGTATACTCCCTCGTACGGCTGATTGCCTATTCTAAATACACTATTTTTATTTTTTCTTCTGCCGATCTCTTTTTTATGGTTGTATATCATTAATACAATTTATAAGAACATTGTCGCGTGTCGTGGCTGCGCCAGGAATTAACGAAAACGCTGGAATTTAATAACGGATTAATTAATTAATCCAACGTACCAAGTCACTTAACACTGTTAAACTTAACGCTTTTATCTTAATTAAACTATTTCGTAAATTTATCTCCCGTGAATAGACATTTTATACACTATTCACTAGAACATTCCATCCAATTTCCGCACGTATTATTCGCTCCGGTTTACTTCGCTATGTAAGAACTTTCCAGATTATTCGCTGTCGAATTATCGCTCGGCTGGCCACACTGGCCCGCAGCTCGCGGCTGCTTTCGCTTATATTATCGCTGTCAAGCGTGCTAAAAACAACTACTCCCGCGCGCGTTCCTAATGCTGATATTGAGCCTTCTAGGCGTTCCTAGTATTTACGAGAACTTTCTCGTGGCTTCCAGGCTTTTATAGATGTTTCTCGTTGCTTCCCGAAAGCCGTAGACTACTCTAGGCCGTTCTGGAATCTTCGATAGTGTTGTGATCATTTCAAACAACTGTCACTTGACACGATTCTCTTTGAGCCTCGTTACAATATGCTTTGTTTTCACAACTTAACTTATTTTTTGAAAATACCAACATTTTTCGGGGCTACTGGTCCCTTCATCGGGATACGACGTATAACCAAAACATGTTGGTATTTTTAATAAATAAGCTGTGAAAATAAAGTATATTCTAATTGATTAACGTGTATTAATTATGTCACCACAAAATCAGTTTGCTGTTGTAGAAGAATGTATATCATTTGCATGAGCTTGTTTATACAGAAAAAAAACGACGATTTATAACCAGTATTGTCGTAATGACTACTTTTCTAGTGAAGTTAACATGCATGAATAAGCCAAGAAAACTAAAAATAATTTTCCAAAAAAAAAAGCTGCGCACGGATACATTCTCCGCAATGAGAAATAGGTTCTCTTACAAATCATTATGCAGAGGCAGAAAGCAGCATGAGCGTAGGAGGAAGAGGTTGTTGTATAAATCTTGATTGCGCAACAGCTGCCAGAAATGGTCTCAATATCCAAGACGATTATCTTCTAAATATTGTACGAGATAAATTAGAACGCTCCAACTTATATAATGGCACCTGTAGAAAAAAAGGTGTGAAATTAAACGTAAATTCACTTGGTTTAAAACGCTATAATTTTGGCAACACCGTTCCTTATTCAGGGTAGGCTACAAACTAAACATTAAAAAAATTGTCAAAAATTTTTTTTAGCTACGTGTTTTTGTGTCCACCTGCCGTATGACATTATTTTCAGCGTTCAACATTATTTTATTGTCTGTTTTGTGTTGTTTAAATGATTTAAATTTTAATGTGCATTCCTTTTTAATATTAGGTCCTTACATATGAAGTTGGCGTTTTGCCGTACTGGCAAATTTGATCTCAAATATCTTCTCTTTGGTTAGGAATTCCAAATCCAAATTTATACAGCTATTTTACATTTACACATGTATTTGTGTTTTGAAAATTATAATTCTTTTTTTTTTTCCTCAATTGTTTTTTTCTTTGCGTCACTCAGTTTACAAAATGAAAAACTTGAAATATCGCGTTATTTACGAGTACGAGTTGCACCGTGGCACCAGTGCTGCAGAAACGGCTCGAAGGATTAATGATGTGTATGGCGACGGTGCCGCAAAAGAAAACACAGTGCGTTTTTGGTTCCAACGTTTTCGTTCTGGAAATTTCGACCTGCAGAACAAGCCCCGTGGACGGCCGGAGACCAAAGTTGATGATGAAGAATTGAAGGCTATTGTGGAAGCGGATCCATCGCAAACCACATCCGAGTTAGCTGCAGGCTGCGGTGTTAGTGATAAAACTGTTTTAATCCACTTGAAGCAAATTGGTAAGGTGAAAAGCTTGAAAGGTGGGTACCTCACGAATTGAGTGAAGCAAATCAACAAACGCGCGTTGACTGCTGCGTTGCATTACTCAACCGGCACAATAATGAAGGGATTTTAAATCGAATCATTACCTGTGATGAAAAGTGGATCCTGTACGATAATCAGAAGCGCTCATCGCAATGGCTGAACCCTGCCTGAACCCTGGCTGAAACCAGCCAAACCATGCCTCAAGCGAAAATTGACTCCAAAAAAGTTACTTGTGAGCGTTTGGTGGACTAGTGCTGGTGTCGTTCACTACAGCTTTCTTAAATCTGGCCAGACGATTACGGCAGATATCTATTGTCAGCAACTGCAAACCATGATGGAAAAGCTAGCTGCTAAACAACCGAGGCTGGTTAATCGCTCTAGGCCACTGCTGCTTCATGATAACGCTAGACCACACACTGCACAACAGACGGCTACCAAATTAGAGGAGCTTCAATTGGAATGTCTAAGACATCCACCGTACTCTCCGGACCTTGCCCCAACAGATTACCATTTTTTTCGAAATTTGGATAACTTTTTGCAAAGGAAAAAATTCAACTCCGATGGGGCAGTCCAAACCGCCTTCAAAGATTTTATTGATTCCCGTCCGAATGGTTTTTTTAGTAAAGGGATCGATGAACTACCTATGAGATGGCAAAAGTGCATAGATAGCAATGGTACATACTTTGATTAAATAAATATATTATAATAATAAAAAATCGGCTTTATGTTCCTCCCATACTAAACGCCAATTTCATATGTAAGGACCTAATATAAGTGCATGCTATAAACACTCTAAATTGGAGACTTAACCAATTTTTTTCTTGAATTAATGTAGGTATGTTTTATCAATGTCTCTTTTATTTAAAACAAATATAATGATTTAAACTAAATGACTTTGTGTTTAATTTATTTTTCAATGAATAACCACAAACTATAGCTAGACCGCATTCAAAAGAATGTGCGCAAAAAATATGTGTGTCGTTACGATGCAAAAATGAACACAAAATAATTTATTCTAGTAAGTAAGTAACCTTTTTTAAACTAAAAAAATATATATTTATTTGGAATATCGTATTGAGGCTTGTAATACGGGCTTGCCAGGAAACTTTTCCCCGCATTTTTCTTACCGGACAAAGCTAGGGAATGGTCTTTTGATTGTGGTCGACCTATAGTAGCTAATAGCCGATTAAGATAGTTTAAGAAAATATGTAGGTACTGTAGAAATTATTTTACTAAGCAATCTCCCTGAAGTCCAGTACTGGGAAAAGTGGCTGCCATAACAATCCCTCTCTATCCATCTGAGTCTTCCACTGCTTATATAGATGATCCTGGTATATTTCATCTGATCCGTACATCTAGTAGAAGAGCGTCCTTTCGCCTATGATGCCAAAATCATCAATTCCCCCTGGTTATTTTCACCTGGTTGTTTGAGATTCTTCAGAATTCGCCTTTTACATAAGGTGAACGGTCTGTCTTTGATCTTCAGCTCCTGGAGAAAGAATGGTTTTGCACGTCCAGCCGTCCATGGTAACCTGAGAAAGATGCAATGTCCAAAATAACGATGATACAATACATCTCGCATTGGATGACTCAGCATTCTTCAGCTAATTTGACAGCCTTTTGTAGAACACGACACACGATATTCAATTAATTTCGCAGACACTAAATAGCGTGTAATGCGAAATATAACGGAGAAAGTATGCAATCGTATGTTAGATAAGTTTATACGTTGTTATGCAATGAAATACGTAAATATTTTCATTCTCAATGATAAGTCTTTTAAGTATTCTATAAATTGACTCTCGTACCAATCAGTGGTGGAGTCTATTCTAGTCTAAATTACATGTCTATGGTTTGAAGCTTAGTTGTGGGAATGGCAATTATTATCACCATTGCGGTAATCGTCTCCCCGCTGTCTCCCCCTCCTCCTGTTGCCGTTATTGCTAACTTCCACGCTTGTGCCAGTCAATAGTGCGCAACTGAATTTTCAACATCAATTCGCACGGGGAATATTTTGAGTTTGTCCAAATTTTTCAGGATTTTGTCACAGGGACATCATTAATCAAGATATATTATAGACGAAATTATATTTTTTGTGGGAAAGTAGGTATGGAAGTCTTTGGGTGTTCATAGGGCTTACGACCTATCGTACGGCTAATGTAATGTGTGCCTAGTGTAATGCTAATGATTCGGAAGAATCTCATTACACATAGAAAGGATATTGCTTTAAAAAATTCCAATCAAAAATAGATATCTCATTAGTGACATCTGTGGTTGATTAAGGGGAATGAAAAGCTTTGGATGCCGGTCGCGCTAATGATAATTACAACATACATATGAAACGGGTCGTAAAACAAATATATAAGTATACAATTTTCAAATATTTTATTTATTTCTGTATATGATCATAAATAGAATGATTGATTGCCCCCAGATTGTTAGTCTGCTCGACTTATATGCCCCACGAGGTCATCAAGATACAGTGCATTATTATATTATAGTGGAAATGTCAGAACTAATGCATTAGCAAACTCTGTAATCTCCAGACTACACTCATTAGCGAATGAACATGCAGAGGCGGCTGACATTTTTGCTGATAATATAACTGTGTATAGGACAAAGTTGGTACAATACTTTACATCTCAACTAAATGGAAATGGATAATAAATTTTTATTTTTCTTCCTACTACTTAAACATCTGTTTTTAATTTACACAAATCTATAAGATGTACTCGAATCTTTTTAACTGCAATCTATTTCTTCTTCTTCTTACTACTTACAATCATTTTCTTCTGACTACTTAAACTTCTTTTTAATTTACACAAATCCATTATATGCACTTGAATCTTTAACAGCAATTTTAATTTACACAATTCTATTATATGTACTTGTACCTTTTAATTGTTCATCTGTCTTATGTTATTTTTTTTAAATTCATATTTTGTAAAAGCCATAAGGGCGTTAAATAAATCAATAAATAAATAATGTGGTATTCTATCACGGGTGGAAATGATGAACGTTGTGTAAAGTGATCGCTTAAGCCAGCCGTACAATGGGTCGTAAGTCCTATGAAAACCCAAAGACTTACCTATTAAAATATAAATTCGTCTCTATGCGATATCTTGATCAGTTCGCACGACAGCCGTGGTCCTCGTTCAGCTCTATCGAGGCGTAGCGCTATCGTGAGCAGTCCAAACGTCTCGCACTCGGCTGAATTCTGGTTGGAGCAATCCGAGTGGCGCTAATTGCATCCCCGGCTAGAGCGGCGTCGGGAATGAGGCTACCGCACCAAGGTACGGCATTATGGTCTCTTTGTTGCTGAATTATTGTTACGAGTGTAACCAAACCACGCGGTAAAAGTTGTTTTAATCGTGACATAAACGTAGTCTCGATTACGTTGGCATCACACTTGCAGTTTTTCTTTTTTAGGTGTTGTGCAAAAATCTAGAATGCATTCTCTTAAGCTACTGATACACATGCTTATTAGTGGCACGTGAGCTTGCGCAGAATCGACCTTCTTTAGGCCTTGCTTATTAGTGGCATGTGTGTACGCACATTGCTAGTAATGAGCATGCCAGTCAGTGGCATGCTCCAATATCAACCGCCGGTTGATTTATGAGCGTACCACTAATAAGCATGTGTATCTGTAGCTTTATGGTTATTATTTCTTTGCATTCGAGATTTGGTGCATTTCGGCGTAGGCCATCTGCAAACCGGTGATCTTTGAAAAATTACTATTTCATAATTGTTCCAAGGGTTTATCATGTTACTAGCTGTAACCCGCCAAAAATGACGGAACACTGGTTCGCGTCTTTCTAAGCCCTAGTATACATTTATAGCAGGGGCGTGCAGTGAGAACAAGAAGCATGACTTTTTTCTGAGCATATATTTTGAAAATAAACCGAAATAAGAGGTATATCTCGTAATATTCCAATCATAATAATATTAACATACTATTCAAATTTTAATTTTTCATAATATTCTGCCAGATAAATGTTTTGTTTTGATTATTTTTTCCAAATATATGTTTTAAATAAAAGTCGTAATAACTCCATAATCACACATGTGGAAATAAAAACAATTTCTACCTTTCTACCTTTTTAATTTTCTGAGACGTGTTTCGCCTTATGAGGGCATTAGCAATCAGTGAGATAGATAATGCCCTCTTAAAAGCGAAACACGTCTCTGAATTTTTTTTATTTCCATACGTGTGACATACAAAGATGTTGGTAATTCGTATATTTTATTTCGTATATTCGTACACAGCATCACTATATTTATAAAGCCATTAATTACTATAATAACTTACCTATCGAGATACGATGCATCAGTAACCTCTCAGAGCAAATCAAAAAAATTAAAATTTTCTTAAAATCAAACTTAAATTCATAAATCATTTAAACCTATAGCTTTTTTCACAATAACTCCTATACTTTCATTATCAATTTACCTTTTTACTGTATTAATAAATAACTTGTATACACTGTGTACCTATATATTATAACAAGGAATAAGAACTGTGGCTCCCTCACCAGACTCAAGAGCTTCTCTTCACTGATGAGGTCTACATGACTACCAAGCATTTAAAAAAATGTTTAATCTGATATGTTATATATAAGAACTGTATTTGTACCATAAATTAAATAAATAAAAATAAATAAAAAAAATTTAAAGTGAGAGGATGGCCGGGAACACATTTAAGATAGGACTGGTGTTTAAATTAAATTTTTTGCGTTTTTGATAACAAGTATATTTTTCATTTGTTTACCTATACTCGAGCACCTTTTTATAACAGTTCAGACACTGCGTTTAAAAAATTACTCTTAAATCGTGCCGTGACGCGGGTTAATCTATCAGTTCAAGAAGCGACTCGGCTAGACATCCAATTATTTGGCTGCGCGACTCAACTTAGCGACCATTAAAGTTCGCGGGTCGCGCAGCGGTTCACCAAAGATCGAGATCGTAATGCGCGGGGCGTATTAGAGTCGGACCCAGCGACCGCCAGACATGCGTTACTGTATCAGACCTGAAATATTTTATGTAGTAGGTAAGAAGGTTTGGATATTATGACATTTGAGTTCGGAGGATTTTGGATGATAAAAAATAACAAAAAATGAGTAAATATAACGTAAAAATAACAAGTATGATTTTTTAATACGTTTGACGGGGTAGTAATACACATGATGTAATATACATATAATGATTGCCAGACGCTTTTCGTGGGTCATTTCTTCCGCCAGACGCTTTGCGGCCCTATAAATAATCATGTCATTTATGTTGTCAAAAATTAAGGTACTTTCAAATGTCGGTTAAAAAAAATAAAGAAGAGGAAAACGAAAAAAGGAGAACAGATAAAAGATTTTATGCTATAAATAAGTTACGGACGTTATACGGAGTCACGACGGTCAGACGAACAGACAACGAAATTATTATAATTGGGATTACAAGTGTGAATTTTATATATCTTATTCTCCATTCTCCTTCTTATTCACACATTTTATTGTACCTGTGTTATCTGTTATCTGCCAAAATCCCCCTTAGTCAAATGTCACAATGTCCAAGTGCATCTAGAGAAAACATTTCAGATTCGATACTGTAACGTAAGTCGGGCGGTCGCCGGCTCCCGAGCGTCAGCGGCCGGCGACTCCTGCAGACGGCGGCGGGCGCGGGGGGCGGGCCCGGCGGTGCATCTGTCTGCACGCGCCCGAGACTGCAATAAATTTGCATGATTTAAAGGTTTTTTTAATGTATTTTTCCTTCCGAGAAGCGACCCAGATATCGGGCTGTTTGCGCAGACGGAGCCGGTATAAATAGCCCGGCTGCGAGACGCTGTTTGCTCGCACTCAAATTAATTTCAGCCGCGCTTTCTATTGGTCCTCCGAGCCGGATGCGTTGTGCGTGCCTGGAAAAAGAGCCAACAAGGGCCACGAAGGTACTCGACGTACCGTGTTAATGGTTCTGTCACGCGTCGTGGCTCTGGGAGACGAATGATGAAACTGGAAATTATTTAGCGATTTATTAATTAATGATTTATTAATTATATTAACGGAAACATTCTTATTGTATCCACTTTTTATAATGAATTGCTTTAAAAATGGAATAAAAAATGTTAGTCAATTAAAAAAGAGACTACATATAAGGTTGAAAATTTTTCGTTAACTTACCAGAGTGCCGTGGCGAAATTGGATAACGCGCCATTCCCGGATAGAATTGGAGGTCTGTGGTTCGAGTCCCGGTGGCATTTAAAATATTTTTTTGTTAATTTGATTTTTTCTGTATGTCTTTTCTAATTAATTAATAAAAATAGATTAATTAATTATTCAATGTACAAAGTCACTTAACATGAATTAAATTTAAACAGTATTATTTAAATCACACTGTTTCGTAATTAATCACTCGTCTACAAATTCTTTACTATCGCTGGGTAACGAGAAATTTCGGTTCAAAATTTAAATGAAAACAAAATTAAACGCTACTTACTACAACTTCTTACTGATATAATATTCCTTTGTATATTATCATCGTTATTAATTCAATTCTATTTTGTACTGATTACATTAATGCATATTTACGAGTATGACTTTACACCTGCAATACCCCTTATCTGTACACGAGTCTCTGAGTCTCATAGAGATAGTAGAATAATTTTTTCCTTTTTTTCAATTTTAAATTGTATTAATTTATGTAAAAAGAACAAATAAATAAAAAATAAATAATAAACATATCGCACGTAAGTATTTCGCTTTATTAATTTGCGCGTCACTGGTATCACGCAGCGTTGGTGACCCCGATCGCCACGGCTTGTCGCTAATCTCGCATCGGTAGAAACGTCAAAATAAAAGTAAACTATACCCGCACCACGGTTTTGCTTTTATAGCAAACACGATACATTTCCGAACATTATTAACGTTTGTAGTTTGTTCCCGCCGTTTTCCGACTGTTTCAGACGTTCCTCGAATGTTGTAGCTCATTCCAGAGTGAGGTAATGTGTTCCAGAATGTAGTGGAAGGTCCTAGAGGTTTCGTAAATTTCTAAATTTCGTAAACGTGCATAAATTTCTCCGAATTATATTATCACGTTACAGTGTTTAATTAGGATAAATTATTGAAGTCTCACAGAGACGAAGCTATTTATACGAGACAAAGTGTATGGAAGTCCTTATACAATGGCACAGGGCTTACACAACCTTATGGGCTGCCTTAATTGATCACTCTATACAAAGCAACGTTCACTAGTTCCAACATCAGAATATTCTCGCATTGCCAAATTTTAAAAATATAGAGGTATCATTTAAATTTAATTTAAATTTTATAATGTGTGGATGTTGTTATGATGGGATTAGTGAACGTTGCATTTTATAGAGTGATCTCGTAAGCCAGCTCATGTAGCCTATAAGCCCTGCGCCATAACCATATAAAAAGACTTCCATACACGTTTCTCATATAAACAGTTTCATCTTTGTGAGACACTATACATTGTTTATAATAATAAATATACAAAGACTCGCATAATTATAGTTCATAAAAATATTATTTAAAATATTATCAAATTATATAAAATATTATAAAATGTTATCAAAAAGAGAAATATATATCTGGAAAGACTCTAAATACAATGTCTTTTTTTCAATTTCAAATTATTTTTTTAAATTTCAATTTATTCATTTTTAATATATCATTTACATTACAAATATATGTTTAATTCGTAAATATTATTAACAAGTGAGAAAATATACAAAAAACAAAATATCAAACGTATATAAATTCATTAATATCAAAGGTGTAGGAGAATCCTACTTCGGAAAATCCTCTTAGAGACATGGAACATATCAATGTCCAGAGTAATATTGTCCAGCACAGCACTAGCTCTTCCAACAGGCATAACCATTGGCAGGTTGGTCCTATATGTTGAAATGTGAAACAATCTACGCTGACGCTGTCTTAGGTAATTATCAGGAACATACAAATCAATGCTTCGCATAATTTCAGGTTTATCGATTATACCGCGCAACAATCGTATGTCATAATCAACTATAAATGCACATTCCTTCAAGTCTCTAAACTATTGTAGCCAAGCATGCCCTTGTGGAACTCGGATGGGTAAAGCCAAGGATAATGCCCGTACTCTCTCATGTAGAGATATCTTAGAAACTTTTACAATCTTCTCATCTCCTTCACATTAATACTGACATACAGTGGTCTTGATTAGGGAATGTAATCCCGAATACTTTTGTGTTTTTTTTTTGTTTATAGAGCTGAATAGTAACTAACGACAATGCCTTGCATTTTTATATCAGCAATTTTAATAAAATGCTCATTATTAATCATTGCATTAAAGTTTTTGTAGGCGTTTTTCCAAGCAAATAACAACTAGTAGTAGTTTTTATTACTATGTTAGGTTGATAAATTACAGCAAACATTATTCAAAGCTATTTTCACTATTTGAATGTGACATGGACATAAGTTTTAAGTACTTACTAAAAGCTCTATAGACATATACAATTAAACGTACAAAACAAAAAATGCTGATCAATCCCGATAATCTCGACCGATTTTTCAGTTCGGGATTTATCTCGTAAAATGCCTCGAGATCTCGCGGGATCGGGATTGCATTCCCTGGTCTCGGATCACATGAGACACGCCACGATAATGCACCCACACAATGATCAGGCCTGGGTCGCTCTCGCAGCCGATTCCAAGGTCTTCTCCAGCCAGATGCAACGCATCCATTCGCCGTTTTGGCATTTTTCCAGATCTTCATTGGCCCAAAGTTGCGGCCGGGATGGTACGCTTTACTAGGCTGTCATTTTGACGCCAAAAATTTGATAAATATTTTCTTTACTACTTTAGATATAGCGCCTTAACGTTTGTTGCGATTGCTATTTTTTTACGGTGCACGGCACCATTGAAAAAAATAGTAAAAACAAGACCATGATACCCTAACAGTTTATTTAAACAGCATTAAGAAAAGGTAATCTAGAAAGCAATAAAAATAAAAACCACAAAGGCATTAATTACCCAATTATAAAAAGAAAAGTAGGCTATGAGGATAGACACACAAATCCCGCCTCATCCACATTTATACATCTTCGCATACAAGTTCGACGATTGTTGAGACTCCTAACAGGATCATTCTCCAGTGTCTGGTGAACCTGGTCACGCCACGTCTTCCGCGGTCTTCCTCTCTTGCGTCATATATTTTTCTAACCATTCTTTCCTCAGTCATTCGCTCAGCGTGTCCAAACCATCTGTGTGACCCTTTTTTAATTATGTTAAAAATGGTAAGTTCAGCTTTCAATTCTTTCTTAACATCTTCATTCTTGAGTCTATTATTAATTCTGTAATAAAAAATGACTTTGTAAATAAAAAATATACACAGTAACTAATTGAATAAAACACTTAAAATATGATGTTAAAATGATAGATGTTTGGCAGTTGTGTTGTTTTAGATGTTAATGTGCGTGTATTCGCGAAGGAATCAGTGTGACTGTGCACCTCTGCCAAAATGCACAATCAGTCTGATTGCAGGTTGAGTGAACGCTGAAGGCGTGTGTGTGAAATGTGCGTGAGGGTGTATGACAAGGATAAGCGGGATGTGCTACAGGATGAATAGAAATAAGTACTCACAATTAACTCGTTGGTTTATTGTAGTCACAAAACTTTACATGCTGGAGAATGCGGTATACAACAATATACGGAGCGCTAGTTCGAGCGTGGTATCGCGGGCGCCGGTCGGTAGGAGAATGGTTCGGTACTTTGCCGGCGCCTAGGGCTTCTCGTTGGGCGATGTCCTTACAGCGCGATTGGTCCGTTTGCGACGCTCGAGGAACTAGAGTCCAAGCAGGTCTGGCACCACCACAGATGCAACAGACCTATGAATAAAACAGTAAGATATTATTCTTCTCTTTGTGCCCTATCAGATCCCCCTTGCGTTGGCGATCACTATGAAAAAGGCATCCCTATCTAATAGCTCTCCGTCGTTCCTGATGTCAGTCAATGTTGCGGAGCCATGACATCTGTCGTCTTCATATTCCTCGACATCCTTCTATCTCGCCCTTTATAAATAATATATTAGCAGATTTAAATATAAAATCTATCACTCTCTCAGAATCGACTGCGTCTTTTAACTACTTTTGAAAGTACTAGACAAGGCTTACTAGTCAACTTTGTCCTGATTACCATAACAATACCCGTAGTCCAACGCTATGGATTGGGGTGGTTTTAAAAAACTAAACCAAACGCGCATAAAAATTATAGATTACCAACTCAAATTCATTCTGGATGCAGAAAACTGAACAAAATCCCAAAAAAAAAACAATAATACAAACCGACAACCATCTATCTTTTTCGTAATCATAACAGACACACAAAAGACTTAAAATTCTCTAAAAACTTCTTACCCAAAATCGTAGAAGCGATGCAAGATTGCGAAGTGACTAAAATTGTCTGCTACAAAAATAAATGGAATAAAGTTTATCTGGAAAATATTTTCAGTACCGTAATTCGGAAGCTGCGAGCTCGCGTGATCGCCAGAGCTTGGAAAAATACGATGTCCGCTTCCATTTATATAAGGGATGATCACGCTAGGGAGACTGCAGCTAAGAAATGTAATCAATTCTCCCTCGCTCCAGGGGATGAACTTTTCCACAAAATATTTTAGGAATGTCACTATTTATAATATTCTTCCTCGAGACTTCTGGCGTTGCAGCTAAACGAGCGGATTGCGAAAGCTATGTACCGCGAAGAAAGCTTGTATTGTTGTTGAAGCAAATAAGTTAAAGAGATTACATTTTTCGAAACAATATCAAGACGTGCCTTTTTCGTTTTGAATAAAGGTTTGTCTGAAGAGACGAGAGTGAATTGAATATTTTTGTACATTAAAGAAAACACATTATTGTGGTTAAAGTTCTATGAAAAAATACTTTCGCATTATGAAAAGTGGATTGTTTTAAAAAATGGAATAATATGTGTGTTAATCAATTAGAAAGAGACTAACTAACTAACTAACTAACTAACCATCACGCCGTTTCCCTGCAGGGGTAGGCAGAGAGGATTGAACGCCACACTCTTCTATCCTGGCACACCACTTTTGCTTCGGCCACATTCATACATCTTCTCATACACGTTCTACGATTGTTGCGGCTTTTAACAGGGCCATCCTCAAATACTTGTAGTACCTGATCGTGCCAGGTCTTTCGCGGACGCCCTCTATTCCTGTTGCCTTCAACATTCGCCTCATATATTTTCTTAACCATCCTTTCCTCGTTCATACGTTCCACATGACCAAACCATCTCAGCACTCCTTTCTTTATTCTATCTACCACACTACAGCCAGCATTGCATTCACTTCTAATTTGTTCATTCCTCACTCTATCGACCAAAGATTTTCCACACAAGCGTCTAGTGACGCATGTCAACCGCATTTCAGTCACTTTCATTCTCTTTTGCAAATTCCAGGCTTCACTTTTCCATACATAAGGGTTGGCACTAGAACGCCATATGTTACCGCTAGTCTTGCTTCTTTTGACAGATTCTTATTGGCCATAATTGCATTTAGTGCACCATTAACTTTGTTTCCCGCAGTTACTCTCCTTTCGATATCATTCTCAGCCTTGCCGTCTCTACTAAACATACTTCCCAAATACACAAACTCGTTCACTTGTTCTAAGCATTCGTTGTTTATAATTACATCACACTTAGTCACTCTTTCGTCTCTCTCGAATACCATCACTTTCGATTTGCTGACATTCATCAAAAGTTCACTCTGCATGCATACATCGGACATCCTGGATACCAAGCACTGCAGATCAGCTTCACTGTTAGCCACTAATACTGCATCGTCTGCGTATAGCAGACAGGATATTGTGAGTCCGTCCATTTTCGCTCCAACTTCTAGTTCCTTCAGTTCTTTCATACAATTATCCATATACAGGTTGAAAAGCCATGGTGACATTACGCATCCCTGTTTGACACCTTTTGTAATATCAAACCATGATGTGAATGTCCCATTAATTCTCACGCAAGCACTACTTCCTTCGTACAAGCAAAAATATTTTTTCGTTAATATGATTTTTCTGTGTGTCTTTTCTAATTCATTAATACATTTGGCAACATTTTTGTGCCAAAAATCCTTAAATGAAAAATTTACATATCATCTCAAATACTGTAAATCCGTCATCTTGGTTCGATATTGTTGTGTGGGTATTTTTTTGGTACTGGAAATTAGGTTGAAATTAATTGGATTATGGATTCTGAATATCTGAAATTCTTGAAGAATCGGTGAAAAACATGCGTATCACGATTTCCTTTTACCTTTCGACAGGACAGTGACCCAATATTTAAATCAGACGAATCATTATCTTTTTAAGAAATGCAACATTCTATTTCTGGAGCGGCCTCCCCAGCTCTGGATATTATTAATCTCACAGCTGATATTTTACAAATTCGATGGTGGATTCGTCCATTGACCTTTCGCCTCTGGATCATTTTATGCTCTCGGTATCACTTCTTTCGTCGCCACTTTAATTTTGCTTTCTCGCATCGTCTGCCACCTGCACTCCTAATTTAAATTGGCGCGGCTTACCTACTGCTGATGTATACCGTCTCGTTTTTAAGCCATGTATTCACTAGGGGACAAATTGTCCCTCAACAGCACGCGCGGCATAGAGTCTACGTGACGTTGCAACGTCGTGCACTGTTCCGCGACCTCGCGCACAACATAGCGCGGCATTTCTACGTGCCGTGGCAACGTTGCCATGCGCACGGTACCCGAGCGTACTCACTGCAACATTCCGCGGAGCGTCAGTACCACGTGGTATGTTTACAAGTGAATACGCATGCGCTGTATCTGTCAAGATGGCAATGTGGGGAAACGAAATTGTTCTTGAACTCATCGAGCTGTATCGATCGAAGATCGCATAGAATGTCCGTCCTTCTTTCTCTTTGCAGTAAATAATTTCGCGTTCTCCTCTTTTTTCTCCTCTTACGTTTCGATAAACTCATTAACATAAACAGATACGCAGTTGTCATCATAACCTCATAGGGCGACATTTCCGCGACGTGTGGAAAACAATAATTATTTGCAAAAAGGACCTTGTTTTTAATAATATTCAATTTACTACAGTAAAACCTCGTTAATTTGAAATTGCGACCCAAAAAAACATTTCGAATTGCGCGGAACCCCGTTTTCGCCAAATGAGATACTGCAGCTGTCATCATAACCTCATCGGGTGACATTTCCGCGACAAGATATGCGAGTCCCGGTGTGTACACGTCAAATGACCGCGTCATTGTCCCCGAAACATGAGCGTAGATGTTGATGCGACATGCCGAGCGGAATGTTTCGCGATTTGTCCCCTAGTGAATACATGGCTTTACCTCGCATCGCGGCTTTCTGCTGTCCCTGGCAAGGTGCCCAGGTTTTGGATCAATTTCTAACGTCCGCGCGCATTTTTTATTTGAGTTATCTCCGCGTGTTTTCAACGCTTAAGTGAATTTGCAACATTTGTAGTTTTAATAATTGGGTCTTTATCGCGCACATGATGTATCTACTAGTGATGGGTCCGCTCTGTACTCACTACTACAACGTAGTACTACATTACATTGAAGTGCACACTTCGCACGTATTGAAGTGTAGTGCACACTACAAACTACAAAGTTATTGAAAGTATAAATTTCAAATATTACACTTCATTTCAAAGCGAACAATACAAAGTACATACACTTCATTCATTTTTTACGTGAGATTTTTGGGAAGTTGATGTAGACATGTGAAGAATCTCTGGAAACTGTAACAAACCCCCCCCCCATGGTTTGAAAAATTTTTTTTTTTTAGCTCGCCAAATTTTTATTTAGGAAAAAAATATAACTCACTAGTACTACATTACTTCATTACTTCACTTCATTAATACTACAATTACTTCATTTCATTACTTCACTTCATTAATACTACAATTACTTCATTTCGTAGTACTACAATTACTTCACTTCAAGTAGTTTTTACTACAATTGTAGTGTACACTTTGTAGTCTTCACACTGGTGAACGTGTGTGTGTTGTAGTCTTCATTTTGAAATGTAGTTTTTCCCTTCGCTAGTACCTACACAAGTGTGATAAGTTCACACGCGTAGGCCGCTGAAACGTTGGGATATACATCTTTTCTCCAATTATCGCGGCTCGCATCGCATTCAATGGCCGCCAGTTTGATTCTTCATATTATTATTGTTTTTAGTTATCGCAACAATAAATGCTTTCATTTAGCGCGTGTTTAATATAATTTAACAATACGTTGTTTGATGATCGCTTTTATTGTGCACGCTCTGCAATTTTATCTTTTCACGTTGGCGCACTCCTCCGTGCGCTCTGTCGGTGATGGAGAGAGTACACGTCAATTAAAATAAATATTCTGATTAATCGACGATATTTATTTTCGGTTCGGTTGCTTATCATATTTTCGGTTCGCTTGTTTTTAAGCGGCCGTTAATTAATATATTTGATACTATTGTAATCAGCTATTATTATTTTGTGATTATTAATAATACAGTGATTTAAACGAAGTGACTTTTTATGTTTAATTTATTTAATAATCTTTGTCTTTTTTTGTCGCTGCATTTATTTTTCACTTATTATCACACGTACCATATTTGATCAAAATGCACACGCATTTTCGACATGCAATTTCGACATAATCGACCTTGGATCCCATGCGCTGTGTACCTGTACGATGGTTTTAATGTCTTATTCATGCTCATTTTGAATTTGTAACGTTTTGTTTTGTACAATTGTGTTTTCATTCATAAAAAATGTAATCTGTAACCATTGTACTTATCACTACGTCTTTTTCCGCAGGGGTAAGCAGAGAGGATAGAACATCACTCTTCCGTCATCCACTTTCATACTTCTCATGCACGCGCTTCGGTTGTTGAAGCTTTTGACAGGTCTGTTTTTAAATGTCTGGATTTTTTATATATCTTTGTTTTCAAATGCACATGTACTTGGCTGGATTTTTCTTGTTTCTTCGTAAGACCTCAGATTCGTATCCTTGCGGTACTATCAACCGACCTAACTGAAAATATGATTGATTTTCTAGTTGTTGAGCAGAATATTATTCGGAATTTTTTAAATGTTGTTTAGAAACTTGCTCCAGCCCTGATTATAGAGGGTACAACTTGTTTCAGAACTTCACCAAACAACCTCTGATCAATTAAAGCCTTAATCAATTAATCAACGACAAAATGGCACTCCCTTTGAAGATTTACTTCGCCATGTAATATAGTTTTCGTGTCTAAGGCAAAGGTACATGCATAAAGGAAGGCGTCTTTGATGGCTGAAATTAAATTTTCTGTATAAAGTGTTCAGAGCTATTCCGACTTGAAATTTGATGGTGTCGTGTCAAGAACATTATTTTCTTATTATTAATTGTTAACGATGCAAGATTAGCTTTGACAACGACCGCTGAAATGTGGGCTTATTAACGCGGTAACATAACCAAAATTCCATAATCACCTGCCGGCTGTGAAAACCTGCAAGGGATACGATTCATACTAGATATAACGGTTGTTTAATTAAGGGGGGGGGTAAGGTTAATTCGTACAAAAAAGGCATTTTTTGTGATTTTTTTGTGACGACACAGTTAAAATCTCTTTATTTAAACCAATGGTACATTAAAGTATGACATTTGAAGAATATTGTGTAAAATTTTCAAGACGAAATATTAAAAAATACGGCAATGGCAGCAATTATTCGGACGTGTCTCGGAAAAAAGGAGAATTGCGGTGTCCATCATAGCTTGGTGCTAGATCATCTGAAATCAAAAAATCAAACTTCATTCGTTAGATAATAGGTTTTCCCAGGTAACGCTGGAAGGGTTTTTTGAAATTTCAATTTTTCAATTTTTTGGAACACTTTGAAGGAAAAAACGCGATTTTTTGCGAAAAATATCGACTAATTTGGTATTAAAAAATAAAAATTAATAACAAATTTCAAAAATACTCTGTAAATTATGTACAGAAATAGTGTTCAAAATTTCAAAAGGATCGGTGCAGTAGTTTTGAAGTTATGATGGACACCGACTTTGAAAACGTGTGATGTGGGGAAAACGCTGTAAAGTTTTGCACACTGTAAAATTCAAAATAAAACTCAACACTTATTTTATACTTACACATAATCGTCGATACCATGTTCACACAGCAAAAAGCTTTCATCATCAGCATCTTTTTGTCCTTGTCTACACAAAACTCTTCCAATACAATAAGCACGTCCGGTAGTCCTCAGATGAGCGCTTCTCTCAGCTGCCCGAGCAGGTATAGAAAATCAGTCTGAGTATCGCTCAAATGTTCATAATTTCGTCAATTTTGCTCCGATTGACTTGAAATTTTGACACAATATTCTTACGATGTTATACATTCGTTTAAAAAATTAAAAATAAAATGCAAAAAATAATTTAAAAACCTTACCCCCCCCTTAATATACACGGTCGAATAGCCCATATAAATGAATTGATCATGATAAATGGCCGCGAAAGTCGTCGGTCCTCTAACGGTCTTAACTTCCCAAGAAGACTGGAGCTACTAAATCTGATCATCGTCCAACATCCACACTTCGGTAATGAAAACCACTCATTTCTATCCATTGTATTGTTCCTCTGCCTATGGTGTCAAAATTAGTATGTGTGATTCACAGTAGCAAAGTTTTCCCCATTCATAATATCAAATCCTTCAGCTCCTCGTTCGATATGCAGTTGGCTAGGCTGCAGAATCAACTTTGCACGTATATCACATCATCTCTGACCACAGCTGTCTTCAAAAGAAGAAGACTAAAGCAATTTTACCCTTCCAGAAACCTAGTTTAACTCTTCCTTTTCCTCATTCATCTACTACTCGTCTCGTTTTAACGGAGCTAGTTTTAATGTATATTATAGATATCTCACAGAGATGAAACTGTATTTCTTATGGGAAAGTAGGTATAGAAGTCATTTGGGTGTACATAGGACTTATGACCTATCTTATGGTTGGCTTAAGTGATCACTTTACACAATGTAACATTCGCCATTTCCACCCATGATAGAATATACCATGCTTATTCATTTTTTTTGGAAGTTGTATATATATTCAAATTCCCATAAGAAATACAGTTTCATCTCTGTGAGATATCTATAATATACATTAATTGATTAATAATGTCTCTATGACATAAATCCAGCACTGTTCTGAAAGATTTGAACAAACTCAAAAATATTCTGAATGGAGCTAGTTTTGTCTATAACATTATATACCGAATTAAACTACATTTAATTTTATTTTTAATCGATTTAATCTCCATCGTATCTAGGACCTTTTGCCATATTGTTGGTAGACTTTTAAGAAAAATATGCTTCTAGGTGTTTTTAAAGCGTCATTGTCAAACCCTACCGGGCGCCCACTTCGATCGCTATCAGACAAGTCAAAATCACAATCGGAAAATTTTCTAAGCCAACGTTGGCACTTATTTATTTTCAATACGTCTCCATACACATCACAAATTTTCTTTGTCGTAACCGTTGCATTAACACCCGATAGAAAATGAAACAGCATGCAATGGCGTAAATGTTCTTCAGTCAGTTGATTGTCCGCCATTTTACAACAGAGTAATAAAAAAAAAAAATTTAATTGTCACAAGTCACAAGATCTCGGATTATAATATTACGTATAAAACACGTCTTTACACGTTCACTTTACTAAGCTTGACTGAAGCAAACATTCCACACCAAAAATAATTGATTACTTTTGGGTGCACCTAATATGTTTCAATTGTAATACTAAATTGTGTGTATGGTTGGAATAAATTTCCAATAAACCTGCTATTGTGTTAATATAAAAAACGATTAAATAAATAAATAAAATAAGAAGCGAAAAAAAGTCGTGAAGGTGCAACCAACTAGTGATGTACATTTTGCTGGCCCTTCAAACTGCCCAAGATAGGATGATTATTGCAGTGGAGCATTCGTAAAGACCATCATTCTGAGTCGCTCCCTCTTTATCCCTAAAGTTGAAAGCCATGTATTCACTAGGGGATAAATCGCGAAACATTCCGCGCTGCATGTCGCATCAACATCTACGCTCATGTTTCGGGGACAATGACGCGGTCATTTGACGTGTACACACCGGGACTCACATATCACTTGTCGCGGAAATGTCGCCCAATGAGGTTATGATGACAGCTGCGTATCTATTTACACTTGCCGCCCGATGAGGTTATGATGACAGCTGCGTATCTATTTATTTTAACGAGTTTATCGAAACTTAAGAGGAGAAAAAGGTGGTGGGTACGAAATTATTTACTGCAAAGAGAAAGAAGGATGGATATTCTATCCGATCTTCAAATGTCTGACGGATCTTTTGTCAATTTCACTCGAATGACAACAACTGATTTTGACAATTTGTTACAAATAATCGGGCCTTCCGTAGCCAAGCGAGACAATATCAAGGAACGCCGTTGGTCATCACATCATTTTAATTTTAATTTCACGGTTTGAAGTGTACCACAACATTGTACGGCTTTGGTGCAGCTCGATGAGTTGAAGGACAATTTCGTTTCCCCACACTGTCATGTTGACGAATACAGCGCATGCGCATTCACTTGTAAACATACCACGTGGTACTGACGCTCAGCGTAATGTCGCAGTGAGCTCGCTCGGGCACCGTGCGCGTGGCAACGTTGCCACGGCACGTAGAAATGCCGCGCTATGTTGTACGGAACAGTGCACGACGTTGCAACGGCACGTAGACTCTATGCCGCGCGTGCTGTTGAGGGACGATTTGTCCCCTAGTGAATACATGGCTGAAGGGTCCGGGGTTCGGTACCCGGCGATGCATCGAGGCGTTGTTAAAGATCATCTGTGTACCTCGCGACCACCTCGGCAAGGCATCGATCCTCCATTCGGCGCGAACATTTTATTTGGAGCAAATGGAGTTTGACGCGGATCGGGGCACGCGAGCGTGTAACGACTCGGCCGCGGATAATGGCGCAGTAAACACCCACACGCCGTTACAACCGTCGCGGTACCCGTCCAGCGGCGGTTCGCGTTTTTATTCCGCGCATCAAACAATAATATCCGGGGCCGAAACAAAACGTCGACAAGTTGATCGCTCGTCGTTTCTTTTACGGTGGGCAACTTTGATGATGTTGTATCCGTTATCGTCCTATAAAATCTCCCGCTCCGTTGCCGCGGGGGTGATGTCGTATTTGCAGCGGGCACACAAATAATAAACTACGTTGTAAACGATGGTACTCGCTTGTCTAAAATTCGATTTACAATATCACTTCACTACATGTCAATCTATCTTGTACAGGGTGTATCGGAGATAGCAGCAGAAACTTGGCAGGCAGATTCCTGACTATGTTATGAGTATAAAATGTTAAGAAACCATGGTCTAATATCAATAGTTATGGCGATATGCAATATCAAAGTTTGCTTTTTTTTTAAATATTTCTTCCTTATTTTTTACAAGGTTTTTATCATTTTATTTAAGTTGTATTGAAGCAAATGAATTCATCATTATCGATATAAGTTACTGTAATGATAGTTCAACTTTTTGCAAAAAATAAGTCAGAAATATTGAAAAAAATGCAATTTTTGATATTGCATATCTCCATAACTGTTGATATTGGGGCATGGTTGCTTGAACATTTTAGACCGGCCAAGTTTCTGCTGCCAGCTCTGGTACACCCTGTATATATTTCCGGTAATGTCTTGTATTCTGACTACATCATTG